>WHPZ01585340.1:0-31190 GCA_016617965.1 Macrosiphum rosae
AGTAAAATTTTCAAGTATCTACAGTCATTCGTTTTTTAATTACAACAAAATAAGAAAATCGCTACATGAGAAATCAAGTGAATATCAAATGTTGTAAAAATATGAATTTCAAACGCTCATAAAAATTTAATTTTAGTTTCTTGTAGACATTTTATTTTTGATAAAGGTAGACAAACTTATGAGGAATCTTGTATTACATTTTCAAATGTTAGGTTTAAAAAGAAAATTTTTTATGAATTTCTAACTCGAAATAATTTGCAAATTGTCGTCATTTTTACGCATTTTGTCAATATTTAAACTTTAAATGCTTATAAAAAAAAAATTGTGACCATGGAATTTTATTTTTTTTTCAACCGCTATTGTATCAATTATCAGGAGCTTAGCATTCAATTTTCACTCTTTTTTACAAAACAAATAAAATTTAATTGATATTTATAGAAAAAAAACTAAAAAAAATGGAAGCTAAAAATGTCCGTAAACAGCTCAAAATATATCAAAATATTTGGAAAATATAGGTGTATAGAACATGCTAATATAAAAATTCATTTAAAATTTCATATACCTAAGGTAATTTTTTAAGAGTTGCACCGACAACCAAATTCGATTATTTCGAAAATAGATTTTGTGTACAAATTCCTGTTTTTCCTTAATTTTTTTTTGTTTTTGCTTTTGAAAACTACTGGAAAACTTTTACTTTTGACCCCCCAATGTACCAACTAGATTCACTTTCCTATCAGAAAAGATACTGTTGAAGAAAATCCAAGCACTTCTACTGTCCTAAAAGGTGATGATGTACACAAAAAAAAAAACACACATCATTGTAAAATCAATACATTCATCGTTCCACTATGAATCTAAAAACTAACTTCTAACTTCTACTTTAACTCAAGTTACTATTTTTACCAAACTAACGAAGTTATAAATTTGGTAAATTTTAGAAACTAACTTATATTCTAACTTAGTTTCTTTTTATATTAAAGAACTTAACTTAACTTAACTAGTTGAAAAAAGTTACTATCTTGCCCAGCTTTGCCTACTATATTATTTTTTTCTTTACAATAAATTTAACATTGGATAAGTACCTATATATAGCCTATGAAGATTATATAAATCAAAATCTACTATCTAGGTACCTGGTATCAGCGGCTAGTGGTGTATTTATCTACTATAATTTAAATGTATTGGTTATAGTTATACCTACGGAGTATATTATTCATATATTGATTATTGACGTGTGTGACCTCAAACGTTTTTGATGTAACTAATATTATCATATGGTAATTTTCATCATTCATTTAAAATTCTAATTTTCCAGTACTGTGCTTATATATACTGTACAGTTACAATATTATACTTATTCGAGCAAAACTTACTTATATTATAATATAAATAATATAATATACTAATATACTATCCAACATAAAATTGATTTGTGTCAAATATTTTTATGAATTTTATGACTAATTATTAGTGTATTGTGTATAGTTGTATAATATGTACTTTATATATCATAAATACAAATACTCATTGTTTATCTTAACAAAAAGTTTATTTATTAACATTTTAAGATTTATTTTTTACATAATTTGAAGTCGTCTTTATAAAACAAAGGTTGAGAGCAAAATTATATTTTGCTAATTTTCTATCGTTTTACACTGTTTTGAAATACAGCGTATATATTTTTGATTTTGAGTAGAGGGATGAATGTGTTGATTTTACAATGATTATGTGTGTCCATAATCATCTCATTTTGGAGCAGTTAGAATGCTTATAGATTTTCAACTTCAATATATTTTCTGGAAGGCAGGTAGGAAAGTGAATCTAGTTGGTACCTATACTTCCAGGGCATTATTGAAATTTGAAAATAAGCCCCGCGGGCCGAGGTTTGTTGCAAAAATAAATTATAGTATATTAATTTAATACGGATTAAAAATGGATGGGTTGGGCTACCATACCACTATTTGTCAAAAAAATACACGTTTTTATCAAGGTGTATCAATATATAACTATAGTGTGATGGGCAGTGTGGCTCGACCCATATTTATTCGTACCCGCTAATATAGTCACATAGTCACATAGACAAAACGCGTTTCGTGGGGGTTTGGGCCTGATGCCCTTGATGTTTAACTACGTTTTTTTTATGTCAATAAACGAGGGGGGCCGGAGGAGAAGTACCTAATGCTGACGCGGTTCCTCCTCCGTCCCACGATTAACTCGGGGAAAAAAAAAGACAAAACGCGTCTACGCAGTTTAAGTAGAACTCGATCAATTTTCGTTCTAGAGTATATAAGTACCTATTATAAAATTTGATTCGTGACAATATTTCTGAGGGCAAGATGGTGCGTATTTTCCATTGTTCCCCGTATAACGTTCAATATATCGTTTAGAAATAGCAAAGATCTTAACATTTTTAAATGACCTTTAAATTTTAAACATTTAAATTTTTTTTTTTAAAAACTCACCATCTTGCCCTCCAAAATATTGTCATCTTTTAGTTTTGTAATAGGTGTTTTTAATTTAACACCAAAATTGAGCGAGTTCTACTCAGGCATGCGTAAACGCGATGTGTCGATATGTGTCGAATTCATGGCGAATTCAAAATATTTTTTATATATTAATAAAGTATAAGTATATATTACTAGAATATACGAGTATAAATGAATTCTTATATGCTTATATCAATAAATTATAGATCTAGTATATCTTATATCATAGGCCACTCATAGCCCATATTAAGTATAGTAGACTTATTTTTGCAGAAAGCACAGACAGGATCGAACCACCTTAAAAAAATCCGCTTTTGTATAAATTATATAGGTATAATATAATGAAATATTATTAAAATTTAAAACATTCTTATTATTATTTGATATTTGTATTATAGGTATATTATACTATATATTATTGATAATTTAAACTTTAACCTCTTTAGCTTAATCAAATATGCATACCAATATAATATGCTTATATTAATTGAATTACAGTGTATCATTATTATATAATTGTTAATAAATAAAATGACTGCGATTTCATGATAAATTAAAAAAAATATCACTATAATAAGTTGTTTGTCACGTTTTAGTTTGATTTATATTTTTTATATTTTGTACCCATTGAAGTTTGAACAATATATTAATATACCTATCATATAGATATACTATATTACTATATAATACTTCTATATAATATTATTATTGTATATTTGTATAGATACGCATAATTGATTATTAATTATAAATTATATAATATAATGTATCATGTATAGGTATGTTATATTAATTATATTAGTCGTTACTCTTTATGACTTTATCTATGTAATTTATTATGAAAATCATAATATTATATGCGGAATATGTATTACACTATTACATATAAATGCATATTTATTAATGTATATTTATTAAATATACGGCTATTGCAACTCCTATGGAAAATGGAGATATTGCAAATATGTAATGATAAAAGTGAAGTTATAGAATAAAAAAAATTATCGCATTTAGGTATTTACACCTATATAGACATAGGTATAGACGTATAGTAATAATTTAATCGATACAGTAAAAAAAAATGATATACCTACCTACGTGGTATAAAAAAAATCATACAAAATAATCATAGTTACAATACCTAACTAAATTATTATTAAACAATTCAAAAAAGTTTCAAAGTTGAAAGTATATAGATAATAGCCAATGCTCAGTAGTAATGTAGGCAAGGCCGCCGCCGACGTTTCTCTCTGGTACACGCCTATACAACTACAGACAGCTAATAGCTATGTGCAGTACCTAGGTCTAATCTAACTTGACACCTATAGTAAATATTAAAGTTGTGAGTAGGTTTGGTACTGAATTTAAAATTGTAATTAGGTACCTATGTATACAATATTATAATATTGTAATAATAATATGTGATCATCGAGTATTCGAGTAGGTAGGTATATATTCTAATCAAATATGTTTGTTGTCTTAAACGCGTATCAGGTTAGGGTCTAACCTTGGGGGGTGGGGAGCATGGAGAAAATTATAATTTATCATAAAATTCATGTATAATATTACACATTTACACGGTTAAAACTTACGATATTCGTGAGTCACGACTCCCGAATAAATTAATAATATATTGTAATAACACAAGGCGTCACAACTCACAAGCTATACCTATTACCTATTACAAACACAAACGACACACGCGATACATTGTATATAGACAATATTACATCGTGTACCTAAAGTATGTACTGTATAGCACAGACTAAATGTCTAAATATGAAAATATTTTCGTATAGCCCTGTGGTATTAGTGTAATAGTGTATGGTATTTATGGATAGTGATAAATACGCGATGATGTAAATATTTTGTAATCACGATATGGGCAGTGCACGTTTGGCTAGCGCCACCTGTGGACGTCACTGCCACCACTCACCAGTGTATTGTTATTGTTTCGCAGTTTCACTGATAAAGAACAAACTAGAAACTACATGATTATTATTATTCACAGCAGGCTATAACGGCAGACGACACGGAACGGACTTCCCCGACTGGCGACTGTGATAACGTATTGATCTATAGTCCGTAGTGTATTATAGTGTATGGCGTATGCCTTCGTAAGAACAATAATTGTATGCACGTCATCCTATACTGGAATATGATACTTTGGTGGTGGCGAATGTCGGACGGGCTTTTGCAAGGAGTCTCGTGCGATCTGGTTTGCTTAAAGAATTCGCGTTCCGCTGAATAGCTGGGGACAACGACATAATTATTTTTTTCACACCGTGGGACGACCGATAGTGCGATAGTAGGTCCTAATGTATCACATACCTATATATAATATTATGATGTGGAGGTGGCACAAATAATAATAATAACAATAATAATAATAATAATAATAATAATAATATAATATATTCTGATGCGCCTTTCAAATTCAAAATTCAAATCGCGTTTCCGATTGTATCGTTTGGCATATACCGTACATCTATTAAAAGAAACAAAATAATAATAAGCAAATAAAATATGTGAACTTTGCTGCTATGTTGTCTATAGTCGTGTGCACATTTCACTGGACATTTTTAGCTCCCAGATATCCATCAATGTATTATGTAAGTGATGAATTTTATTACAACTCTCACACTGGTCAGTGTAATCAATGTTTTTAATTTTCGTCCAGTTAATGATGACTGATGGATATTGATCAATCAGTGAATGGGTGGTTTGAAAGGATAAGCTTGATACAGAAGAAAGCTGATCACTACAAGCTTCATCAAGATATTCTTTCGTGAGTACAACATAGATATTTTTGTGACAACGCATCTTTATCACTGGTTACGTTTACAAAAACTAACAAGTATAATTTTGTTGCAGATCATTATCGGATAAGGACGGCTTTGATTTTTACATTAAATCAAAGGGAATTATTATTAGTGCCCATACTTGCATATTGCGCTGCCGCTGTCCACGGTTTTACTATGAAGTTATTAAAAAAGTTGATGTTGCTAATTTGCCAATACATTTATTAGAACGCATTTCAGATTTTATCAAGTAAGTGGTAAATACTAAATTGTTACAGCATAACACACATCAGTTAATTTGATGCTGTAAATTACTGATATCTGAATTGTTCTATATTTTTAAGACCATCAAATTTTAGCTATTTCTCATAAGCCATAATCAATATAATATAGGTAGTTACTAGTTATACTATATAAAGTATACACCATAAATTCTTAAAATTAACATAATGTAGGTAACAGCAATTTAGTTGTTGTGTTATCATTTATTACATGCAAGTTGTCATGGTGACTAAGATATAACTCAACTTTCACTTGGCTCATCTTCACTGAAGCACATAGTTGTAGTTCTCATTAGAAATAATTAACTTACACCTGTTGATTTCTTGTTATCTTTTTCTTTTTACTCAGACGTTCATATTTTATTTAATCATCACTCTCTCTTCTAAAAATGTTTTTATGCTCCAGAAATTAGCTTTTTTATAGTTCTATCTTAAGGTAATGATAATAATATGTGATATATTAATAAAAATATGTTAGGCAAGTCGTAAGTAACAAACATTTAATGTTTACTTTTTATCTAAACTTAATATTATTAAATCATCATTTAATTTATTTTTATCGAGATTTTTAGTAAATGAAAACTTATATTAATTTTGTTTATCATATATTAAAATACCAAATTTCAGTGTTTCAATAAATAAAAACATTTTCGTTAATATTCCATTCAAGTGCAAATACTATATATAAATTTTAAAATTTAAATAATGAGATTAAGCTTATAAATGTAGGTTATTATGGATTAATGTGTAATTTGTGTAGGCACATTGAAGGTGTGGTAATACATTGTGTACGTGATTAGACATAATTTGCAAAATATGACTGAAATAAGATTTTTTTTCGATTATTATTCAATTACAATTTATTTTTATTTAAATAATTTAAAACTTTTTTAAAAATTATTTAAGTTTTTCCATCATAAAATAATTTGTAGAATTTCAAGTTTGTTTTAGTTGACCAATCAATTTAAATGATTAAATTACAAATTTTATCAAACAATTGAACCAGAGGATCTATATCTAATTAATATTTACACTGTACGTCTATACTTACTGGTATCCCCAAATATGATAATATATTCTAAAATCAAATTTTAAAATTTAATTACTGGACATTTTCTGTAAAACTGATACAATTACCATACTATTCCAACTGTTTGAAATGTTTGAATTTGCATTCAAACATAATTTTTTTTGAATTTCAAATTGTTCGAATTACTTTAAGTTTAAGGTGTTTGAGGGTTTGAAAAGTTTAAGAATCCATCCCTAATTATAAAATAAATATTTTACATACATTTTAATTTTGAATAGTTATGTTCACATAATTGCATAAGTGTTTGCTATTGAATAATTATTTATACATTTTTTGGAATTTAAAAGTGTATCTAAATTTGATATAAAGAACAATTAAGTATTGTTAACAAAATTTAATTGAGACTAAATACTAAATAATGCTTATGGAAATATTTTGCTAACTTATGAAATCAAAACTTATCTTATTGATTCATAATCAATTATTTCAGAATTCTACATAAAATCAAGAATTAATCTCATCTCAAAAGGGTGCAAGCGATATTTATATAGATTGTTAAACAGCTATTTTAAATACCTAGGTAAGATATAGGCTGTATAAATATCACTTTCGCGAAAAATATCGCATGTACCCCTTTGCATGATTTTGTACTTTGACCACCTGTCACCTTTAAATTATAAAATGCTCTTACTCATAAAAATGAATTAATTGTATTATTTCATATATTCTAAATTAATAATGGAATTTGATGTGTGAGATCTTGGATATTTTTCTAAATTAACTTTGGTTTTATTTATTATCTAAGTATTACTAACATAAATATAAGAAATGTATTTATTGGTAGATATTTACAATTAAATTAATAATCATTTATTATTTATGGTAAAAATTATAGTAAGTTAGAATTTTTCATGTGTATAATTCAACTCTGTGAATTTCAATTTTATTAAAACTACTAAAACTGGTTTGATGCCTAATCAAGTAGCTTGATGTATTTTTATTACAAATACATTTTTTTCAAAGCTTTTAAAAAATACTAATATTGGTTACAACAGTTTAAAAATGAATAAACATGTGTATATACAAAATTGAATACTCTTCAATCTTCATCTTGTATACTAAAGCCTACTAGATATAATAATAATTATTAATTACTTATGGTTGAGGACAATGGGAAAGCAAATCACACCTTTTTAAGAATTACAATGTTTACATACAATTTGCTTCTTATGATTATGATTTGTTTTTATACCAAATGTGTATAATAAATGTTTATTTAAAACTGATTAATTTTGTATTTAACTATTTATTTTGTAGGTGTGTTTATTCTGAGAACAATGTTAGTGCACCAGAAAAAAAATTGATTAAATCAATTAACACTGATCATCCAAAAATAAAGAAACGTCCATCCATTGATTTATATGAACCTAAACAAATCTCGTGTGATATAAATCCATTATATTATTCACTAGCACAGTATGATGATTTTTCTTCAAGTGAGTTCAGCGATTTTGAACAGTGTGCATATGATGACATAGAATCAGTCATTTTAAACCAGGCGAATATTAATAATTCATCATTTGGTAGCATGGACATTAAATCAAATAATTCAGTTGAATCTCGCCAAATTAAATCTCAATTAAGTAGCTCATGTCAAGAGTCAACTGTGTTAACTAATGAAGAGAGTTTTATAGATGAAAAATCTTCACTAAGTTTTAAAATTGATGGATCAGATATTGGCAACAAAGTTAGAATAGTAAATAATCTCAGCTGTGAGTTTCAACATGATTTTATAAAAAAACCAAATGCTGACATAAATAGTTTTTCAAAACTAGAACTTGCGATTGGATGTAACAATATATTAGATTCATCGATTCATGGTCCAAAAAATAAAACAAATCCAACGCCTATTGAAATTGTGATGAGTAATACCAAAGGCTGTAAACCTGATTTATCAAGGGTTGATAGTTTGATAAACAAGAGTTTAAACGAGGAAAATATTTTACTCAATGATAACACCGATAGAATGATTCAAGAAACTGATGATGATTTAGATGTCTTATCGCCACACAGTTTTGAAACTTTTACTGTGATTAAAAAAAAGAATGAAACTGAAGATATTTTTTGTAAATTTAACCATTTTGAGAATAGTATTAATACAAGTGACCAAGATCCATTAAAAAGTGAATCAAATAATTTTCAGACATTTACTGTAATAAATGAAAATATAATAACTGATGATGGCAGTGAATCTCAAACAGATATAGTTGTAAATAGTGTATCTTTTGAACCTGAAACTTCAAATGATTATAAAACATTCACTGTTGTCAACGGAATTAGTAGATCTCCTTTTCATTCAGAACAAATAAGTAGTTCATCCAATTCAACTCTATCTAATAGTAAAATATTTATAAATAATAATGACATTGATTTAGATTTATTACCATCAACACACCCAATATCTCAATTTGAAACAATTACATTATTACCACAGTCAAATAATTACAGTGATTGTGGCAAGGAAGAAGACGATGTATCAACAAATTTAAATAATGATGAAAAAGAGAATAATATATCTAAATTTGATATTGATACTACTAAAGAAGAAAACTATGGACATAATGAGTCCTATAATCAAATTAATTTCAAACCTGAAGAAAATATTAGAAAAGAAGTATTTAGTTATTCAAATAGTATTGATAGTATTGTAACTTCATCTGAAAGTACTATATCTACTAATATAAAACAATGTAGTGATGTTATACCTAGTATATTAAGTACAGTTAGTGACAATGCTACATTACATTTTATTTGTGAAGATAACAATAGTCAAAACAATTCAACTAAACAACATTTAGAAAAGCTGAAAAGTTCTGGTGAGTCGGATAGTACTCTTAGCTTACATCTTGAAATTTTAGAGAACACTAAAGGAATGAATTCTCCCGATTCTTTAAATGAAGATGATGTGTTTGGTCTGGAAGAAAAGCCGATCGTTTCTAATAAGCTAGAATTTGTACCTTTAGAAGCAACACCAATAAAAGATAATAGAAGTCCACGTTTGTCTAGAAAATACATGGAATGTTCACCTGTTATATCAGCTAACGCTTATACTCCCGACATTGATCTGGAAAAATCAACTATCACTGAAGAAAATAGTGAACGTAAGAACTCAAGCTCATTTTTTATTGATTTTAATCAAGGTAAGCCAAAAAATAAACCTAAACGTTTTGAAAATCTCACAAAGTCTTTAGATTCTAGTACGATTGCTAATAGTAAAGAAAAAATATTCTCTATGTTTATTGATTTCAACGAAGATTCTGAATCTAGTGAATCGTCGTCTAAAGGTATTAAACATCGTAAACCTCAAACACTTGCAGATCGGTTTGTTAGAATGCATAGCGAAGAGGCTTGTGTCAAAATTAAAGATTCTGAAAACACAGTAACTCCTCCTCCAAGTCGAATGACATCAACTGTAGAAAACTCTTCTGCTGACATTTCTGATTCTTGTAAGAAACAAAGTGTATTTATGTTTATTGAAAATGATACACCTACCCCAGTCAAACGAAGATCATTACCTCAGAGTTCTCGACTTAAATCTCAAAGAAATTCTTGGAATGTTGACAGTACAGTTGTTCATAAAACTCATCATAGAACTCATAGTGTAAATTTATCTGAAGAAAATCACTTTGATGCCAGGATGACTCAGAGTCATATAGAAACAGGGTCAAATGACTTCAATAAACCTTCAGATTCATTTGATACTTTAGAATGTAATGTAACAATTACTGTAAATGGTGCAAAAGACAGTGGGATTGGTTTAGTTGATTCTTTTGTCCGTCTATCTGATATGGATAAAGCGCCTTCTCAAGAAATTATCAGTAGCTTAAATAAGAGTGAGTCAAAATCCGAATCTTTGAGACGAGATTTAAAGAACACAGAGTTAGGTAGATGTTTAAAACGAATGTTTCCATATTTAAAAAGTATTGAAGTGGAACGTATATTACTCTCCAAACCACCTCATGCTCTTGACAGTAGAGAAGAAATTAAAAGTGGTCTTGGGCAAGATTTACTTCGTATGTTTTTAGAAGAAATTGGTGCGGATACAACTATTGATGTTAATGGAAGACGAATTAAAGCCCATAAATGTGTGTTAACTTCAAGATGCCAATATTTTGCTGCCATGTTCAGTGGTGGATGGGTACAAAGTGCTGGGAATGTTTTATATTTGAAAGGGTAAAAATAAAATCAGTTTGACTTTATTCTTAAACATTCATTAATTTTTTTTATTTTAGATTTTCTTACAATACCGTTCATTTAACATTACGATACATCTATAGTGGTGAATGCGATTTCTCTGAGATTAAAAATGTGGCTGAATTATCCAAATTGGCTGATATGTTATGTCTTGAAGGATTAAAAGATAACATAATGTTATATTTAGCTGCAGAATATTGTCATTTCTTTAAGGAGGTTAATATGCTAATTAGTAGTTTTTGATGTTAACCTTTAATTTATAATTTATATTATTAGGTTTGCGACCGTTGTACTATTGGCATTCTCGAGTGCTTGACATTAAGTGTTGCTTATGGACTTGATGATCTTTATTTGTCTTGTATAGTATGGATAAATGACAATTTTTCAGTAGTCTGGCCAACACACCACTTTGTGTCACTACCACAGGATTTGAAAGTCAAATGTTTCAGACATAAAGTTGCCCACATTGATGTAATATATTTTTATTATGTAGTTACACAAATGTAATTCTTGACTGTTAATAATCATCTCTTAAATCTATAATTTTAATAAATTGAAGTTTTTGTTGACCTCAATACAACTAATATATTTTGTATACATTGTATTAATCTGTTTTTAATTTGTATAGGATTTAAATGATGTATTGAGTGTAACAGAAGGCTGTGAAAAGATAAAAAAATCTTTACCAAATGATGAATGGACTAAAGAAGTAATAGACTTAACTACAGACCTTTCAAATAGTGTAATAAAATATTTGGCAAAACATTTTTATCCTACCATAACATCAAAATAGTAAGTTGGTTATAATAAATCATAATCATGTTAAATATAAATTTTATACCTAATATAATGTATTTCTTGATAGTTTTAAACAAATACTCGAAAGTGAAAACTTATTTGCTGATAGCTTTGCTACACATTTGTTGGCGTCTTGTAATTGTGCAAATAGAAATCAAATAAGACAAGCTTATGATCACTTGAACAAATCATCATCAAATAATTTTTGGGTAAAATTACAAGTTAACTATTTTAAAAACTCGGCTAAATAATTTTTAAATGAATCACTAAGTATAATCTAGATAATTTATAATAACATTTTTAAATATTTTTTTTTACTATTGATTAAATATAAATTATGTCAGAATATATGTGTACCTTTTACAATATATTTTGTTTTGTCATTATCTCATTAGTGTTTATAAAATCATAATGTATATTGTATAGGTCGTAAAGTTGATAAGTTATTGATTATTCTTGCTTAAAGGACATCACAACACTAAATTTATTTTTTTTAATTTTTAGTATATTGGTGTATCATAATAGTCGAAATAATGAAAATCGTTTTGGTATAAATCTGAAGTTAAAAAAATGATTATTCAACGAGACGATGAGAGTTTATGAATAGCCGCTTGACATTATAGGACCGACAAGTGATCAACCGCCCATGTTTTACATTTAAAAGTAGTTTGATTTACACATTTATTACACAATAATTTAAAAAACTTATGATAATATTAAAGATTTTTTTTTTTTTCATAAACCAAAGTATATTGACATGCTTAAGATGATGGTGTGATTTAAAATTTAATATATCTTGTTATTGTATACTTATCATGAATTATAATGATTGAATTCGCGACTCGCTCCGTGTTACCATATAAACTACATTTTAGAAAATTTACTATGATAGTTTTATCTACTATGAAAAAAACTAGAATGTATGTCAAAATAATAATCACACCAGTATCACATACACAAAAAAACACTTAAGGTTCCATAAAAAAAAATATTATCTTTAATAATTGAAATTGTTGTGTTAATCTAGACACTTTTACATGTAAAACATAAGCCGTCATTCCGATTTCAGCTCTATGATGTCACACGCATAACATCAAACCCCGTATCTCATTAAATAATTAGTGTTAAAGTGTGAGAGCCACACCATACCTATGTCTTACATAATGACATACTTTAAATCTATTCAAAATTGGTTTTAGTGTTGTGATGTCCTTTAAAAGTAAATAATTAATGTAAATTTGGTCTAATATTTAAATATAAAGTAGACCAAGTATTTAAGTTGTTCACTAATTTAATATTTTTTTGGGATTCTCATTAGTCATCTTTATATATAAAAATATATTACTAAAACTCAAAAACGGCTCGACTGGTTTGAATAATTTTATTTTTGTTCTGTTCGTAATTATTGTCAAGGCAAGGTTTGTATGAAACAACATTTTATAAAAATTTACCAGAAACTGGAAATCTGGATGGAAAAAATACAACATTGGCACCATCTGTCCAGCAAAAAAAATTAACTAAATAATAATATATTTTTGTTTATTGTTAGGTGGTTATTGGTTATGATTGAATATAGTTATAGACCTGTACCTATTTATATTTGGTCAAAACCACAGACTAAGATATAATGGACTGGAAACGAAAGGCTTATCAGTGGCCACAAATGTATGTTCAAGAGGCAAGTGCGAGGGCTCGCAATGGGGTCCCAGGGTTTACAACGTCATCTGTATAAATCTAAAATAAGGACTAAGATACAAAATGTGAAACCAAATAAACCACCGGTAGTGCGGAAAACATTGGGTCCAAAGTGAGAGGAACCTTTTGGTGGCCATCCCCCAACCACCGCAGATCATGTTCTTTTAAGTCCATTATATCTTAGTCAGTGGTCAAAACTGCAAAACTTAGTAAAAATCTTATTCCCAAGGCTAATTGTTCGACCGTTGTCCTGGGAACCTATACATGCACATCATAATAACATTAGGAATTACATATGCACCTAGGAGGGTCTGAAAATATACTGTTCCGATAATCACAAGCGTGTCTCACGGACAATATATAAAAATATTAATTATCATTTATTTAAAATCTTTTAAGATATTTATAAAGCTTTTCAATAATCAATTAATTAAAAAAGTGTATATTTTATAATATTGTTCATTATACATTTTCAGCATACACAAGGAGACATTTTAGTGAATGCTATTATGGAGTTGATAGTTAAAGGTTTAGCTTCTGACTTCAGGAACGGTAGAGAAAGACAAGCAATGGGTAGTCTTCCAAATGATTATCGAATGTCCGAAGCCCTTGCTAAAAGAATTGCATTTGAGTTGGGCTTACCTGGAATAGAGTTAGCAGCAAATGGAACTTTAATAACATCAAGCCCTGTTAAAAAAATGACAACTAGTACCAGAACGTTAAATAAAACTCCGGAAAATAAAGTTAAACTAAAAACTGCAGTTGAAAATACTCCATTAACTAAAAGTAAAACTCCAGGAAAATTTGCTGAGGTATGAAAAAAATTTTAAATCTTGTATTATACATTTTATTAAATAATATCTATACCTACAACATTTTATAATTATTTAAAAAAAAAAAAAACTATTTTAGGTAAAATCACGTTATATGGAACCAAAACCACAACTGACTACACCTATACCTCCAAAGATGTTATCTGTTCATAAAGATTTACCTCGTGGCCGTCGCATTATGTCATCATCAACATCTCTGATTTCATCACCTAATGTTAGGAGCACTATGGCAAGTTCTAGGTTGTCTACAAATCGAATAGACAGTGGCTTGAAAACTAAAACATCATCCGAATTATCTCTGTCTACTCCTAAACCAAAACCTAGAACTATGTTACCTAAAACTGATCCACTACCATCTAACAATCGTACATCGTCCATTGCAATAAAACAAACACCCAAAACAACTAGAAAACCTATACAAAATAATGCAAGTATTAAAAAAACCTCAAACGAGAAAATTATGAATGGGGTTAAAAGACAGACTATTATTCCTAAAACCAAATTGTTGCCAAACGGACATCCCACTATAGGTTCTAGATCAGGTACATTTTGTAAAGATGAACCTACTGTTATACACAGTAAAGATATTACTAGTTGATTCTGTGTTTGATCAATCACGCACTAAAAAAAAAAAAAAAAAAAAATATAAAATGACGGTTCATATTGCATATTTAATATTAGGTATATATTATAGTTTTAGTCACTAAATGTGTAATTTTTTTCCATTTCAAATCTGATTGAGATACTTGCCCTTTATTAATTTTACTAGAAATGGAAATTCTTAATACTAATACTAAGTTGTAGTATTTGTAGTATTCTATCACTACCAAAATAAATGCAAAATTATTTATAAATTGTACTAACGTACATTTATGAGTAATATTAATTTTAATTATTAAAATTTAACTACAAATCTATATGTTTATGTTTACTTGTTTTCTTTTTTTTCACATAATAATATTTTTGCTCATAATAATTATTATTGTTTAGGTATGTTTAATATTGTATAAAATATGTAATTTTTCATCTGTCTGAAGTAAACAGTGTTTACTGTGCAATATATAAATAAATACATTATAATAGTTATAATACCATTTAACTATTGTTTATGATGTTTCGATAAACTTTCATAAATAATTATAACAATTTATTAATTGTTAACTTATATTAACCTCGTTTGGACATACAAATTATATACATTATAAGTATAAATTATTTAATATTATTAGTTGTATAAAAATTGTATTTTAAACATATATAGATATATTATTTTTCCTTGTTAATTAATTTTTTTTTTTGTTATGCAATATTTTAAACATTTTTATATTAAAATAATAAAGTCCTAATGCTGAATTTCTGTGTTTTTAACTGTAAAAATTGCAATATATTAATACAGTACTTTTATTTTATAATGTGAACTAGTCATTGTGCCATTTAAGATTTAAATTCTAAAATTTTTCATTTAATGTTAACTATATTTATTATTGTTTATTATTTATTTTTGTATTTAATAGTTTTTTAAGCACAGAGTCCCGTATTTATTAGTACACTTATTTATGTTTATATTTTAAAAATAATTCTTTTGTAAATATTTTAATTTTAAGTTATCCTGCGCTTTGTCCGTCCAAATTCCAAAGATAGTATAAATAATTGTTATTTTATATAAACTAGTAGCTGTTTTGAGGATAATTTAAAATATTATTCAACAATTGTGCAATTAAGAAAAAATGTGCAATCTCATCATTGAAAGTGTTAAATTAATTATTGATTTTATTTTTGTGACTAACTGTAAATTATTTTGTTTTTAATCTCAATATCCTAAACACAGGAATATTATCATATTATGTTTAAATTAAATAGTTAAAAAACAATAATTGTATGTATGATATATCTTTGTTATTTGTTTTGATTATGCTTGAATTCAAAACAAATATGCACCTATATATATTTTTTTTAATTCAGCTTTAGCTTATACATAATATATAATATAATAAGATTTAAGTTACTATAAAAACTATTATTAATAATTTATTTTTATTTTTAATAATATTATGATATCCTATTTTTTAGTTGATCAAATCATAGTTTATGTGATAATAATAGAATCAACCATTTATACTTTAGCTCTCTATTTTGTTCAAATATAGGTATTTATTTAAGCTATGTATTTAAGCATTTATGTAATATTAAAATTTTTGTAATATTACTGCAAGCATTTACAACTATCCCTATTATTGTTACCTATTATCCAGGTGAAGATATGTATTAAAGTCCAATATTTGCTTTTGATAATGTGTTAAGCTCAAAACATATAATTATAAAAACTAAGAAAATAAATAAATTCATATGTATGTTTTAAATATTTTCTAACTTAACTTCAACCACATGAAATTTCCTACAGGACTATGTTTAAGAGTGTTAGAAATATTTTAATTAAATACTCGAGCAATTCCAAGTACTCTGGACAATTTAAAATAGGTACTTCAGGAATTATGTATTTATGAGTACCTACTTGAAAATGTTGAGTTATTCTAAATACTCTCCTAAGTCGGACATAGATATAATCTCTGATATATTTATTTAAACAGTGGCTGGTTTTAAATCAGTGTTTTAAAAAATTACAAGTTATAACTATCCAATTAACATGTTGTTAGACAAATGCATGATACAATTTGATCGGTTTAGTTAACCAAGTAGATTTTACCTTAAAAATATAAATTATTTAATATGTATATTTAGTATTTACGATTCAAGTATAATTTGTGAGAACAAAAGTCTTTTCAAGATGTTCACTAAAGATTTCTCAGTTAGAATCTTTCAATCTTATAAATTAGTTTTTATGTATATTATAAAAATTAAATCCATTCAAAAAAGATTTTCGTTATATTCTGTGGACATATTTAAAATGTTTCAAACTGTAGGTTTGTAATGAATTATTTATAATTAAGATTAGGGATACTTCTTGAATTTGCATGTGTTTTTCTAGTGGATGAAGAATATTCTAAATAAAATTGTTTTTTGTGAAATAGTGAATTTAAATTCTTATTTTGACTTAGGCACTTGGCATATTTTGTTATATGTATATATTTTACAAAACGCATTCCTATTTGATATTTAAGAAATTTTAAGTTTTAATAACAATTGATATCAATATGTATATAAGTGTATATTTTCATGTATTACCGCTATAATTTTTGCTGGGCATTTTTTAATAATTTTAATTGCATATTTAAAATATTTTTAATGCTATAAGTTCAAACCCTATTTATAATCCAACAATTTTATAATGTCTTAGTATTGGGCATTGGCTGATATCTATCTACTCTATCATAAATTTTTTCAGTTTAATTGAATAAACCTATAATATAACCTAACGTCCTAACCTATAGGTTACATTACTATTTCTTAGAATTCGTATAATATTTGTATATTTGTATATAAATTGTATTTACTAATTCGTTAAAACCTGTTTACGCAATCTGAGTATAAATAATCGCTCAATTTTGGTTCTAGAGTAAAAGTACCTATAATAAAATTGAATTGTGACGATATTTCTGAGGACAAGATGGTAAATTTTTTCCATTATACCCAATATAACGTTCATTATATCGTTTAGAAAGAGTAAAAATTTCAACATTTTTAAAATACCTTTTCAAAATTAATTTTTTTTAAAAAACTGGTGCTCACCATTTTGCCCTCAAATATATTGTCACCTTTTTATTTTATAATAGGTGTTTTTATTCCAACACCGAAATTGAGCGAGTTACACTCAGACTGTGTAAACGCGTTTTGTCTATGTTTTACAAGTGCCTAACATAGCAAATTTTATGCTCAGCCGAACACGTTTATCTCCGTTAGTTTAAAAGTTAGAGCGAATTGACCTCTTATATAATTTAAAGGTGAGATTATTATCAAGACAATGACAAGGGCTTTTTATTATATTTTAATTTAAAATTAACTTATGAGTATTTTAAGATGTACAAACGCCCATAAAAATTTAATTTGAGTTTCTTGTAGAAATTTTTTTTTGATAAAGGTAGACAAACTTATGAGGAATCTTGTATTACATTTTCAAATCTTAGATTTAAAAAGAAAATGTACACAGATTTTGTGTAAAAATTTACGTTTTCCCTTAATTTTTCTTTTGTTTTTCACGGCGTTTTTTACTTTTGACCTCCCAAAGTACCTACCAACTAGATTCACTTTCCTATCAGAAAAGATACTGTATAAGAAAATCCAAGCACTTTTACTGTCCTAAAAAGTGATGACAAACACAAAAAAAATAAAAACACACATCATTGTAAAATCAATACATTCATTGTTCCACTCAGAATCTAAAACACTGAAAAAATTGGAAAATGAAAATGTCAGTAAACAACAGTTCAAAAAAAGTCAAAATATAACGCTTTTATTGCAGCAGTCTGACTGTCTACTGCAGTAGAACTCGTTTAATTTTGTTTTAGAATAAAAATATTGATTATAAAATTACTTTATTGAAATATGAGAATATTTCGGTGTGCGAGATGGTGCGTTTTTTAAAAAGTTATAGGTCGTTATTTCTAAACAATATATTGAGTGTTATATTCGGAATAATGGAAAAAGCGCACAGTTTTGCTCTTTAAAATATTTTCATATTTTTATTCTAGAATCTAAATTGAGCATGTTCTATTCAGACTACGCCTATATTGCTCATGGGTGAGAGAGAGAAAACAAACAGTGAGCTGCAACTTCTTAATAATGTGGATGACAATTGGCCTGATTTAGTTGTTAACGAACGTTTGCTAAGATTTTAAGTACCTACTGTACAAAACATAATTAATTTTTTTGTTGAATCTTAACTTGTTTTATATTTTAATTATGGAAACATTAAAGAAGTGCTAAAACTGAGAAAGAAAGAAGTTTGTAGTTAATTCTACACGCATCGGTGTCAATATTATACACAGTTGAGTGTGGATTTCGAGGTGGGAGGAGCAAGCTTGGCTTTGATTTTATATTAAACAATAGTTAAAATAATTACTGTTCATTGCTATAGTAATTAGTAATACTCAGTATGCTCAGTGGTTACTATTAATGTATAACATCAGTTGATTTTGAGAAAACTGTTTAACTGTTTAATGTTTATATTCTAACAAATTTAATTATGTAAATATGACATACTATATTCAATACAAAATTACAGCAGTTTTAAATTAACTTTGTACAGATGTTGAAACAGCTAATGGTATTCTTAAAACTACTTAATGTAGGTAGTGTTGAAAATATTTTAGAAAAGTAATAAAAAATACCGCAACTACACTAATTTTTCAAACAGTGGTGACACCTATAGTAACCTATCTAACGCCCTAACTCTATCGACTATCATTATTGCATATTTGCATGGATCTTATTTAAATGGGCATAGAAAAAAACATTTTTATTTGCTTTTTATGACATTATGCAGTGTCGACGTAAAATTTAATACACCCAATACAGACTCTAGACACCTAATGTATAGCAGAGCGTACCAGTTTTTTTTTAAATATATTAATTCAGTTGAGAAACTATGTATGAAAAAGTACAGGTATTTAATTATTAAGTATTTGATAGCTATATGTTTTATTTACAATTATACATGAGTGATGTCTTATATAATTAATGTTATTAGCTCATTATAGTTCACTAGGCCACTTCCATAATAAAAAAAGGTACAACTACTTCTTGAATGTTATATTTATTTTTTAATTGGTTAAATAATACACACATTATAAACTATGTCATTATCATCATCAAACTATCAAATTGTCCTTCTAGTTCAGTTATACTGTTCAACATTTCCAACCACAACCGCTCACACTAATAACAATGATGCCTTCCCTACAGCTACTATTTTCATTGTTGTCAAACCTGTTTATTCACATCCAAAATAGGAATACTGTTTACAATTTTATTATTTTAATTTCTAATTTAAAAAAAATTTGTCAGTAAATTCACCATTGATATATTTTATATGCCATGTATAATGAAAAACTTGTTTACCTTAGCCTCGCACATTTTGTAAAATGACGGAAGTATAAATATTTATAATGATAGAAAATGTATTTTATATTTCCCTTTTAATAAGATATATAGAAACATATAACAATCCAATATTTATAATAATACATCATAATATAAAGAATAACAAAAATAAATTTTAATTAGTTATATTTAAAATAATATTTTTAAAACAAAATTAACTATCAAATAAAATAATACTTTATAAAGAAAATGATATGGAATATGTTCCTAAAAATAGTTAAATAATAAAACGATAAAAACAACAATTTATATCAACTAATAATGTTATTATCATTAGTTATTTCTAGAAATTGAGCACAAATATCTCTCCAGCATTCGCCCTTTTGATTGAACACAAACTTGTAGTAATTTCCATCAGCACAAATAACTATTTAAACAGGTTAAAAATTATGATGTGCTAACAAACTTAAAATTTAAATCATTACCTATGATACAATTGTTTTCTGATCCAAATGCACAAACACACTGTGGTCCATTGGGCACTTGAAATTTACAAAAGCTCCAACTAGAACTAAAGTATTTCGGTAAGAAATTTGAAGCTAAACTTGACTGTTTATTTAAACTTTGGTCTTCTAGTGCAAATATATGAATGGTTCCATGATCACTAGCCACACACATCATAGTTGAATCCGCATTAAAGTTAATACTAAATTATTTTTGTAAATAAATGAATAAACAAATAAAATAAATATTAAGATCAGAACTTTATCTTTAAGTTTTGTAAAAACAACAAAATAAATTACCAATAAATTTGAGCTGTATTAGTTCCTCTTCGAAATTCATATAACATATTTCCAGACTTTGTGTCAAATACTCTTATTAGAGTTCCCTAAAAAATGTTTGTATTTGCTTTAATTAGTTTTATCTACAAATATTAATTTTTTTGATTATAATGTACTCTTTCAGACGCTGTAGCCAGTCTTGTACCCTGTAAATTAAGAGCTATACATCCTAAGAGGGTTTCATGTGCAGCAATATCCAAAGGAGGTTTATCTGTATCTGCTAGATCTACCAATTGAACATGTCCCATTTTTCGCCCTGGGAATGCTAATAATGAATTGTTGCTATTGGGGCATAACATACACAAACCTAAAAAATACAATTATTTAATTTAACTAGGTTAGTAAGTTGTTAAGAAAAAATTAAAAGATAATTAACTTATAATGATAATTATAACCTTTTGGATTGGCATGAGTTTCAAACACATGTAGCTGCTGTGGGGTCTGCGTGAACGTGTACACTTTGATGACACCTTCAAGCACAACAACTATTCTATCTCTTCTTAGCCGCACACATAGCACGTGTGTGTTGAACTCCAAAGTAATCACAGAATCTTTTTTCAGATCATCCCAGATAACAACTGTGGGAAAAACAACCTCACAAATGAAAACGCTGATGGGTTTAATTTTTGTGCAACTGAGGTCGTACCTCTGTTTGTTGGATATTTTGGTGATGTGCCTCCACCAACCATAGCTAAATAATTACACCTAAATAACATTTCTACAAAGGCAAGGCCACCATCTGGAAAGTCTTGGCGCACTTTTTCTTTTAAAGGGTCACAGTTGTAAACTCTAAAGCCCTTATCCATACCACAAGCAAAACATCCTGAAAACAAATCATAATTAATTAGAATTAGATTTTTTGGCATAAAAACTTACATCTAATTTACCAGACACACTTTATTTCAATTTTTTTCTTAAACTTATGTAGTTAAGTATACTAAAATGATAATGAAGTCAGAATTTCGCTGTCGGACTTAATTTTACAGTTATGACACTTTAACTTTAATATTTTAAATTACAAAAAACCACTTTGAGGTTCAATTAATTTGCAACAAGAGCCAGGTCATACACACAGCTTTCTAACAGATAATGGGATCAAACTAAAAATTTAAGAAATTACTGAAACTGGCTACTTGTATCGTATTTGTAATTTATAACCAGTCTTGATAGGATTACTTAACAAGTAATTTTTTTCAGTATAATTATTTAAATATTTTTTTATGTTTATCACAAATGTATAATTAAAATTATTAATAAATAGGTACATTCTTTAATTCGTTGAAGAAATTAAGATATCATAATATACTTGTCTATTATATTGTCGAGTTAAACTTCAGCAAGGTAAATTTGAATTTTAAATATTGTCTTTTAAAATTGTAATACACGAAACAAAAATATTGTCCGTTGAAATACGACGGTAAACCGAAAATAAGTATCTATTTAGTATTCTGGAATAAAAATGAAAGAGAAAGTTTGGAAGCATTTAAAATGGGTACACTTGTCAAAAAGTATTTGTTTTTAGTAAGTAATTATTTGAAATACCAAAAAAGTATTTAAATACAAGTATTCCGAATATTCAACCCGCAGGTTGCCTAAATATTGATGGGCAGGTAGGTATTTAAAATCGTTTAATTGGAAGGTTAAAAGCGGATCAATTAGTTAATTACCTTGATCCTGATTGAAGCCAGCGAACAATAGTCGGTTGCCGTGTGGATTACTCCTGCCGATGTTCATTATTTCAACTCAGTTTACTGGATTTGTTCAACATAAATCCATCCGACAACACACCGTGGACGGACAGGACGTGTTCCCAAACCAACTTGTTAACCGTATCGGCGACCTATCGGCTGTGTGAGGCACCTTGGGTGCATGATAAAAACAATTCGACCAACTAAGCGTTTAACGTTTCCTTTGTAGTGCCGGGGAAACAACAAACACATAAAATAGCATGCATACCGTTCGTGGAGACGGAAGTGTTCTGTAAAAACTGCAAAATCTAAATTCGGATTGAAACCGTTGCAGCAGAATTCTTAAATCCGGAAATGTCGGCGGGACAATTAATGAGAAGGAAAAAAAAACTCAAAAATCAATATTATTATTATACGGGAACGAAAACAATAACAACAAACAACATCGAAAGAAACTCGTTTTGGAGACGACGGCGTTCGGGATAAATAAAATTAAAAATAATCGGAACGTCATAATAAAAGAGATAATGAAATTTATCTATGTATTTACATTCTTATTTCTCGGTAATTTTCACACGTCGCTTATCTCCGGACCGTTATCAATCACCGTGGGTTGGCACCGCCGCAACGTCAGCTGAACACACGGGGAATAGTGATAGATATTGTACTAATTGTAGTCTCAGCAGCAGGCTGCAGCTGCTCTTGTTTTTGCGTTTTGGTTTTTCCCTTCACCCGTTCTATTATCTATTGCAAGTTTTTATTCCCCTTTTGTGTATAACACACGCCATTGATATTATTACTATTATTATTATTATTATTATTATTCCCAAACTGCCGGTGATTGCCGCCGCCTCCGATATTTTGCCGGCTTGCCGCCTATGATTGCCAGTTGCCGCCAGTCTGCGCCGACCACCAGACGTTAGAGTGTGCTGAGTTCAGAGCGTTCTAGACAGACAGTGCGGTAGTAATGTAGTATCGTTCATTACGTTCGCTCGTCGCTCGTCTTTGTGGTCGTCAGTCAGTCAATGCGCGCCTAGTGCACCGGCCCTTGATGGTCTATATATAAATGTTCATGGTTTTTTTCCTGTAGGCTGTTAACGGTTTTTTAAAAATCATTTCTCAGCGATCCGGCTACTAAGCTGCAGCTGCATCCGTAACGCCATATTATTAATTATTAATAACACAATATTCAACGTTAATATTATTATTATTGTCATTTCGTTGCGATGATGTCCTGTCACCCGTCGTCCGAACTCCACTCAGGGCCGTCGAGTTATTGACCCATCAACATATGCTATTGGCCGCTGCTCGCTTGTCATCGGTTACGAAATCGGAAATAGGTCCCCGCGGGCCATCGACTACCAATCATCCATCCGCTCCGAGACCGGATCCGTCATTGTTCACATTCGAAGTGATTATATCCCGCAGGAGGTTCGTATTATTATAATATTATGCAATTATTATGGAATAAGTAATTTATGGTATAATGTCATAATAATTATATGTCTTTGTCTTCATTGTGACAATAATAATAATAATAATTGCGATTTGCGAGTTCAACGGTAGGTAACCCACCTACCCATTTATATTACGCACGACAATCAGTATAGGTACTTATAATAGGTATTAGGAACGCGACGGTCGTATTTTGTGTTTGAGAATTTTAATTTACGACGATATTTGCATAAAACGCCGACTTGTGAGAAATGCATTTGCTAGCCGGTAGATAGGAACACTATCCTCGCCTCTACCTATATTAATTATTTATTTCAATTAATGGATTTCATATTATATTATAGTATATTACCCACACTATACTACCGGGGCAATATTATATGGTTACCTACAACTAGGGTGCCATCATAGTAGGTATACAAATACTTTTACAGTATAACACACACTTATTTATCAACGATTTGAATGAAAAATTTTTCTCAGTAAAAATGACGAAATTTATTTATTGAGGGTAGGAAAAGACTCCACCCCCTCCTAGAGCCTTGGATACTTTCTTCGCGTGATATGACTAATAATTATACATAAACGTGGTGGACGCAATAAAATATTTTGTACAATAATATAACTTATAAGGTACCGTCTACGTGTTGTGTTACTATTTACTATTATATTATGCTGATCTACAATACGTTTTGTATTGTCCATTAATAAAATGTACATAGGTACGACTCGGTCAGGTTTTTTACTATTGTCAAGGTCCGGGGGGCGATTTTGGCCTTTCGTTTTGGCACTGCCTTGTAGCGTATTATTATTATGTATACGATATACAGCTGCAGGTTAGTGATTATTAATAATAATAACGATAAAAATATGTGGTGGAGGGGAAAACAGTTTTTGAACTCGAGCCACGAACGTTTTTAAACATAGCTGCAGCACGAAACGCCCTCGAGGACAACTGACAGACCCCCACCTACCCACCCTTCTACAGTTCCGCGTCGTCCCTTCAGTTATAAGTTGTCACGTGCCACGACAACAATCGTGTGTGTGTGTTTATTTTATTACTTATTATGTCAAATAATATGTACGACTACAACTCCGGTCTTCTTTAAAAACCACCCCCACGCAAACCCACCGGTGGGACGTGAACCTGTGGATGGTCAGGTATACTACCCCAGTCCTCTTTCCGTCAACAAGTTTTCCGACACTGGTTGATGACCTTACCGACTGGGACCTATTTTTCGAACTCAATCAATAACCGCAATTGCAGCACCTTATTAGAAACGTACATTGAAGTGTGTGCTTTATGAATATACACCGGTAATTTCTTGTTTTTTTTTTCACGTATCCGTGTTATGCCATAACTTGTGAAAAAATGCTTCAGAATTAAATCGATTTTGATTATTTTTGAAAATCTAATTAGTACCCATAGGTATACTATACTCTATCTGCATAATAATGCCCAAATTCGCGCATGAATACTCATTACTGAGCGACGCGAAGCGCTCATCAATCGTGTATTATAGTACAGATATTCAAATTGAATTGTATTTTTAAAATATATTGAGATTTTTGGAGGGTCCTATTTCTATCGGTATTTTGAATAGTTTATACTTTATAATATTGAACATACATTTTTCCGTTATTATTTTTAATTTTATATTCGTATTTATAATGCTCCCTGCACTCGTTTTCGGAGTCTACGCCATTACCGTTGGTACCTAACGAAATACTATGGTTATGGTACACAAAATATGTATGCTACAATTTACAAATATTGTTACAATATGCGTTTGTTTACCGTTACATACACGCTCGGTGTGCCGTAACGTACCTATTATTTGTGCGATGAAAACTTGTTTGTGGAACACTTTCCGTCTCGTTTGGTTATTAATTATTGCCAGAGTTATAATTCAGAAAAACATACTTCACTGATTTTATCAAGATTATGGCGTTTGCAGGAGGGTTTAAATTGCAAATTGCAGAACGATTTTATATGATTTTATACGTGCTTAAAATTGATTTTTTTTTTTAGAGTTATTACGTGTGTTTATGGTAGACGTTGAGTGTATTAATAACAAGAGGCTTCAATATAATTAAGTGGTATAGGTACTCATTATATTATAGTACATAAAATGACTTATGAGTACCTACTTATATTCAATAACTTATTAAGTTGTGTAGATATTTTAAACTTAACAGTAAAAAGTGGGTCATTGTATAATGGATGGTATTAAATTGGAATTAAATGATATAATATCATTGTATAAGAAAAACGATTCTGAGCGGAGACGGTATGTCAGTCTAGGTATAGGACATATTATATGTATAACTTATCTATGGTACTAAAAGAAATTGACCTATAATAGATACCTATAATAAATTCCAAATTAATCAAGTCTATTATATATACTATTATTATACAATCACAACAAAATAACTAAAATAGTTATTCTAGGATTTTTATGTAATTTCATCCAAATTTGAACTTAAAATGACTGTAAAAATAAACTGTGCTTATGTATTTTTTTAGAATTTTTGGTAACAGAATTAACTACTTTCGTGGAATCTTGTTTTAAATTTTCAATCCTTAGATATAAAGGTTGAACATTTTATACATTTTTAACTACAAAATAATTATTCAATTGTAACAATATATTAGGAGCCTTACATTCAATTTTCACTCTTTTTTACCCAAAAAATAAAATTTTATTGATATTTATAGAAAAAAAAAACTAAAAAGAATCAAATTATTTTCAAAATTTCATTGTGTATAGAAAATGCTAATGTTAACATTCAGTGAAATTTTCAAGTATCTACAATCATTCGTTTTTTTAATTACAACAAAATAAGAAAATCGTTACATGGGAAATCGAGTGAATATCCAATGTTGTAAAAATTTGATTTTCAAACCCTCATAAAAATTTAATTTCACTTTCTTATAGACATTTTTTTTTTATGTAATTAGATAATCTTATAAGGAATCTTGTATTACATTTTAAAATCTTAGATTTAAAAAGAAAAATTTTTACGAATTCTTAACTCAAAATAATTTGTTAATTTTTTCATATTTTGTCATTTTTTGAACTTTAAATGCTTATAAAAAAAAAAAAAACTGTGACTAAGGATTTTTAATATTTTTCATCTGCCTTTGAAGCAATATACTAGGAGCCTTCTATTAGATTTTCAACCTTTTTTAACCAACAAATAAAATTTTATTGATATATTTAGAAAAAAAACTAAAAAAAAAAAATGGAAAATGAAAGTTTCCCTAAACAGTTTAAAATATTTTGAAAATGTTGTCGTGTATAGAAAATACAAATATAAACAACCAGTGAAAATGTTATGTATCTACGGTAATTTGTTTTAAAGTTACACCAAAAACCAAATTCTATTTTGTGAAAAATCGATTTTGCATAAAAATTCCCGTTTTTCTTTAATTTTCTTTTGTTTTTCTTGGTGCTTTTGAAAATTACTGGGAATTTTAAATTTTGACTTTCCAATGAACCAACGATATTCACTTTCCAATCGAACAAGATACTGAAGTTAAAAATTGAAGCATTATTTCGACTACTTATCGTGTTGTACACAGACACAAAAAAAAAAAAACACACATCATTGTAAAATCAATACATTTATCGTTCCACTCAGAATCTAAAATGTGTACACTGTACCTACATATTGTATTATCTGATTTTTACAATAAATATTAATGGAAAATTATTTGTTCGATATTCTATAGTAGTTATTGCTTAAATTGTCTTATGCGTGCGGCCGTTGGCGCAGTAATGAACAAACCAGTAGTCGAACTATTTTTTATAGTAGTATTAATTATGAATATCATGCATAGGTAATAGGTATTATAGGTAGGTACTCCATGAGTTAACTTAAAACATGCCATCTACGCCTACCTATATATGTTACCTATAGAAAAATGAACTATTGTTCACCGATTGTTCATTAAGAAATAATAACGCAGTATCTACGCGGCATTGTTTACCGTTCTTTACCAAGCATCTGCAGTTATCTATTATGATATTTTCAATACTCAATGCTGTAGCTGTTGTCTAGTTGCCCTCAGTTTGACCTTTTGTCCCGATTGTACTCTGATAAAAAAATTTAGGGCCTAAAATAATTCATAGATTGCTATTTAGGTACCCTGGTACAGTAGTACATTGGTCTTTTGTATGTATTCCGTTTCGTTAGAAATAAACTGAAATATCATGGTGTAGTCAGAAATTAGAAAAGACGAATATTCGTGCGAATACACGTTCAGGTATAATAGCCAATAGGTAAGTGTTTCAACAAATCAAAACGTACCTACATAAAATGTTTTAGTTGGCTTAAACATAATGTAGGGTATAGCTCTATTAAAACAAACACTACATCTAATATAATATATTATATTGTTTATTTTTTACACTAAATATAACGTTAACTATTTAATTTTTGTTTGTTTCTACGACCTACCTAATTAAGATGTTATTTTAGAGTTTGAAGGATAATTTTCATATATAATCAAAAATATGCATTCGAAAATTGTCAACTGTTGCTAATAAAAATATAAAACTAAAATATAGATCTTTTAAAAAAAACATTATTATATTATTTTTATTTTGTAATGTTTATTAATAAATTTAAATTTTATGTAGTAAAAATGTATGGACGGTGTAATGACTTCGCTTTAGAGTTAAGATAATGCTACATACTTACATGACTACATGTGTCATGTTTGTATTCAACTGTTATCTATCTGCTGTAAATATCCATATACGTGAATGGTGTATCACATCATCACGTCAAAAAACAACAATAATAATAATAATAATTATAATTATTATTATTATTATTATTATTATTATTATTATAGGATTAATACTGTGGTTTGTTTAGGGCATAATCAGATGTAATATAAAATTTGAAAATTAAATCCTTATAAATCAGGTATTATTTATCTTCCCACAAATGTTTTTATTTTTATTTTTAATGAACATTGACAACAATGGCCATTAGTTATAAATTATAATAAGTTATGCTATGTCTAGTACATGGGTATACCTAGATTCAACACTGTGTGAAATAATATAATATGCTTAGAACGATATTTTATGTTCTGATTCGATATAGTTCTTCGTTATAGTTTTTATATTCACGGAATATAATATATAAATAGTTTTTCAACCATTGGCATTGGCTAATTTTAATACAATTAGGTTTAATTTAAAGAGTTGTTTGCTTTAATTGTGAATTATTCACACGTAGTTTGAATACAAATCGAATACAGACTTTATTTTTAGTAAAATTATTAGTAAAGAATAAATAACGATGGCAAATTTATTATATCATTGACTACTGTGTACATGATTAACCAGATGATTAACATTAACATTATATAACTAATTATTTAATGTCTTTAGTTTTATATATCTACAGTTTACAATAAGGTACAGAGTTTCTATAAAAATTATGTTAGCCCACGTCGTCCGTCACATACTTACATTCATATTTTTGAAGTATCATCTTGAAAATTTATTACATTTAATTATAAAATCTATAGGTATATTGTATTGTAAGTTTGAGTATTTTTTTACCATATCTAATCAACAATTAATATTGTTTTTTCGTATTTTCTAATAAACTGAGATGGCTAAATTAGAAGGTAGTGTTAATATTTAAAAATTAAGTTATTAGTTTTAATCATGTATTTAAATTTTTTTATCAAATATTTTATTGGTTTTAAAGTTTAGGCAAGGGGCTAGTTAAGGAGTTTCTATAATGTAATAGGAGGGCTGTTGCAGCGTACTAGGGAAAAAGTGTAACTTTATAGAGAGGGACTTAATTTAAATAATTGATTTAATGATATTTATATTTTTGGATGTTCTTAGAGATTAATTACAATTATTAATTTTCAATTCTTTCAAAAGTTATGAATTTTAAGAAAAAAATCAATTAACTTGTATATTATGTTAAAAAAATAAGTAAGCGATAGTCATGTTATCTGTGAAGTAACTTTATACTAGGTATATATACCTACCTAATAAACTTTTATTTGATATCCACTTAAATGATTAATGACTATAACTATTGATAGACGGTATACTATTTTGATAGACTTGGTATCTGGAAAATGTATCTCAACAATTTCCAATCGACCTATGCGTTCTAATTAAAATATAATATAATTTTTTGCGTAGGTATAGGTAATAAACCGGCCTAGGTATATCGATTCCACCGATTTTGTATCAACTCCGTCGGCTACTGTTCATAATAATAGATATTATATCTTCCTATCGACTATACCGGCTGTTAACTCCGCCTTGGATTCCACCTAGCCTTAAATTTAATAAAATATAAATATTTTTACCATTTAAAATAATAATCTATAGGTATCATGCAAGTCATAATTTTATTAATTTATCTTGAAATAAATTATGCCTACTAATAATATAATACATTTGTTGTGTAACGTACTTACGCGTCAATACCTCATGTATAAAATATAAATCATGATTTATAATATGGGTATTTTACATTAATAAATTGGACATTATGACTTGTATTAACTGTTAATAGACTAGTTATTTTAAGAAAGAGTGCAGTCTACATTTTCTAGCATTTTTATAAATTCAAGACTTGGCGGTATCGACAAGTTTAGTATAAGTAGGTATATTATTATGAAATATGGACAATAGCCGGCAGAATCGATAAATCGTCAATAAACTTGCTTTATTATATTTCATCTATCTTTATCTTTAGGTGGAATCCAGTATAATCAATACAATTTTCTGTTTCATTTTAATGGTACGTACAAATTTTAATTGAACACCATAATATAATAAATACATAAAGATTTAATATAATATTGAATGGCGTAGGTACTAAAAAAAAACATGACTTTACTACTAACATACTATTTAAATTTTTCTTTACCACTTATTTATTTGAAGCTGCACCACTTAGTTTTATTCGAGGTTTTATTCATTTGTCAGTAATTTTTCTATGGTTTCGTTTTTATAATAAATTAGATTTTAAA
>WHPZ01585341.1:3620-21397 GCA_016617965.1 Macrosiphum rosae
TTTTTTTTTTTCGTCTACTGCAGTAAATAAAAAGTTGTGAAATCGATATCGATCTGAATTATATTATTCTATCGTTGTATGACCAGAAAATCCTGAAAACCTCGTCCTATTTTATATGTAGTCGTTTATCTTGCGATGCGCGTTGCAGCGATGTTATAATAGTGTGCAGCGCGCGCGCGGATAATGATCCGTCCAAAACCGCAAATAGAAATTCGGCACGACGGCGGTTTCGTTTGCCCGCAGGCCCCACAGCTTAAGCTCACGCGAGTTCTATGCACGGAATCCGTAAATTTTTTTTTTTATTTATAGGTAACCTACTATATACTATACGGCGAATTCACTCTAATCACAGCGATTGATAGCAAAGTATATATATATATATATATATAGGTAAATTATATTTTATGTTTCGGTTATCGAGATTCGATCGCGCGGTCTCTCGTGATGATATTTAACTGCTGTCGTCATTAAACCCGGGTATATTTTGACACAGACCATTAACAGCATCGTGACATTATAATATTATCAACGTCTATCCCGGAGAAAGGAATTTCGAAGTATTAAAATCTATTAGAGCTCTGCGTGTGACGAATACGAAACTAACGAGTTACCACATAATATACAAGCGTGCCTTGATAAATTATTAAGTTTTTAACATTATATTTATGTTATGTTTATTATACTACTCCGTGTGTGCATATCAGATAGTTAAACCGATTCGGTTTCATTAAAATATTATTGCTTATCGATATGCTTAAACAGAATCTGTCACGGATGACAAATTCAATATAACTATAATTATTGAAAATACGCCACATTTTAATGTTCTTGGATTCTTGATTGTATTCAACGTCTTATCAAACAATGGAGAATGATGATTAATTTATCAACAAATCTAAATTAAATTTGTATAAACGAACGTGAATAGTATATATCTATATATCGATGACATTTTACAATGGACATGGTTTATAAGTTATGTCTATAGCTCTAGACTGATCAAAGACAGTTAATTTATTGCTAACACACCATTTTTTATTGTTCAAGAAAGAAAAAAAGGCGACAAACAAAACAGTCGAAAAAATCCATCATAATCGACATTTTAGAAATGCCAGAAATGTATATTATTATAGTAAAAACTTTAGAAAAATCTGATAAATTTAATTACGTACCTACTTATCATTTATTTAGCATTTGTAACTGTTGTTTAAAGTCGTTATATATTTTAATAGTTCATTGATTATATTATAATACCGAAATTTATTTTTGATAAAACCATTATGTAATCTGGGCAAAAACTAGTTAAATACAAATTACGATGAATACGTCAGTTAATGTAAATGTATCGGCCGGCAAAATATTTTAATAGATGTGATGGAGATGGATTCTAATATTTATATACTAACAAAATTCTGAACAATTAAATAAGTTAGTAATAGGTACACATTACCCATTATGACATTTGATCTTATGGTTTATATTACATTTTATTCTTAGGTACTCGGAGTAGGTACGGTAGACATTGATAGTTCTATGATATATAGGTCACAGCTTTGTACAATTGTATGACTCAATGACTCATTTTATAAAAAAAAAAACCCTCACAGATGAATTCTTATAGTTGTAAATCGTAGTCGATTGATGATTTATACACTATATTTTATGACATGGATAGAAAATAACGTATTTATAGAACTGTTGAATTCTGTGATAAACTCTTACCAAAATAAATAATATTAGATTTATCATCATTTTTCTACTGAATGAGTTTTAATGATAAATAATGATAAGACTCCAATGTATTATACATTATTTTATTCGTTTTCTAGGCAACCGAATATACTATATTGTATTATTTTATATTTACCTACAGTTACTAGTTAGTACTTGATAACTATTAACCGACATTAGCTAAAAATTAAAATATTGTTTTTTAAACAAATAAAACAAAATGGTACACGATTTATTAAAACTGAAGATACCACATGTGAAACTTATTGTGAAAGTGTTTTGGCAATCGTATATCAAAATTCATGATTCAAAATATGTAGCATTTAGTTATTATATTTTGTCAATGACCAAATACCTAGACATAAGTTAGAATAGTCCGATCTAGGTATCAAACAAATAATAATGATATAAGTAAAACATAATATTAATTATTTACAATACTATTAATGGGGAAGACATAATAATATTTTAGGACTATTCTACACTGGTATATTAACGTTAAAATCGATCATAAAACAACAAAACGTTTTATAATATTGTTTATAATTTACATAGAATACTACTATTCTCACTTATTTCAATGTTTATAAACTGTAAGTTATTATTATGTACTTATAGGACATAATATCGTACACTCGTAAGTGAGTATTGAATTAAGATTTTGTTAAACAAAAATTATAATACACCATTATTATTTATTATAGTTTTGAGTCGGCCGTTCGTTCATTGTGTTAAAAACGATTTATCTCGTAACAAACACGAACCTATGCCTAAGTTTTATCGCAATTTCTAGAAAACAGTTCGTTATCATTTGCGGAATACATCATCGTCGGACGATAACCGCAAAAATCGCATTTTCTTCGGAAAATAATCGCTTAGTACATAGAGGTAAACATATGTACGTCTTCTACTGTACTTCCGCAGATAAAACAAATAGGTACTAGCAGTACAATAGTTTATTATGTAATACATATTACAATAATATTTGTTATCTGGACATGTACTACAATATTATATTATTATTATATACTATGTATAGATTTGATTAGCATAACAAATGGACCTTTATACATAGTAAGTAAGTACACCTATAATACGCAGCATATACATGTATTATGACAATTATTTTTTTTTATTAACAGCGACTATAGGTACGCATAGTGTGCATACATATTACACTATTACAGGAACCAGACGGTTGGCGGCGTCGAGGCCTCCCGGAACGCGGCGGGTGAAAGTGCGCGTTCGGTCAGATTATTATTTATTAGACGTGTATGTGGCCGGGTATCATTATACACCTATGTATAATATTATGTACCTATTCTTATAATAATATACCTATACATTGTATTACTGCGGTTCGATGTGTTTACGGTGGGAGGGGAAAAGGGAAGTGACTAAACACTGCAGAGAGAGTCAGCCGTCGCGTCTGGTCGGCGTTCATAATATGTGTATAGTAATAAATAATAATATATAGTATATATACCTACACGTAGACGAATCGATTATAAAACCTGACGAAAATACGCGACTCATTGATAAAAATGAATAAAAAACAACAAATAAGAAAATAATTGTATAAACACGGCTGAAAAAATCACCGTCTATTGCGTAAGTTATAAGTAGTTCTTTGTGTGTAAAAAAAATGCCTTTGAATCGATCAGCGCCGTGTTTACGCCAACCAAACAAAACGATGACTGTAACGTAACGAATAACGTAACACGACGTGGGTACCTATATGGCTATAATATTATATGCCTATATGGTATAGGTACTTCGCGGACTTCCGGGCAGGATCTGTTTTTTTTTTTTTTGCGATGGAAGCTATACGATCGTATACAAAATAAAACATGGACGTATCATCGGAATGCTGAATAAGACTTATGAGGCCGCCGTATGCCATACGCATGCGTCGATACATAATAATAATAATCCGCGAGTCGTTCAGCCCAAAAACCAGACTTTGACGTCACTGCTTACATTTATGTGCAATAATAATAAATTAATAATACTATAAACGTGACATTTGTCACACACTTCGTACGTCGCTCGTCGGGTCATTTTTATGCCCACAAACATTTTCGTATTGCATTTTTTCGCCTTGTATAGCAGCTCTGAAATACACTAAATAATATTATATAAACTATACTATTACCTCGACTAATAGTATACAATATACACTGCTGCTACAGTAAGCTCCACAAAACCACGAGAGAAATGTGTAGCAACGATGGTTATAATAGTGTAAAGTATTAAATGATCCGTATTTAAGACGAAAATTGAACAAGGTTTCAGGATACACGTATTCGCTATTTGTATACATACATACTGCATAGGTACATCGCGATATAAGCGACGAGTGCTGAGTGGTGCGTAATGGAGTTAATTGTGCGTGAGAAATAGCAATAAAGTGAAATTTCCATCTACACTCTGATTGTTGTGCGATCGTTTATCAATGGAGATACGGTGTAAACAAATAGGTGACCAAATTTCTAAATTCCGGATACAAGTTTGACGACATGCTATAATATAATATTGTTAGTCACCGTAACGGTACAGCACATACGCAGCGGCCACAACGATTATAAATGTACCCATAATCTATGGGTATAACATGTAATATATATTATTTATATTATATAGGTACCTATGTACTAAAGCGATGAATTAAAATATTAATGTTGTTCAGAAAAACGTTCGACGCATCCCGATTGGCTTATAAGAAAGAGTACATTGAAAATCTCTTCGTTTTTTTGCGTTTATTCTTAATATTCAGTGCTATCCACGCACGACTGCTCTTCTAATTTTCTATTTCTTGTTTCTATCAGTCTCTAATCTCTATAATAGCAAGTAGGATGCTAACATATTTTTCCTTAACAAACTATTGTTCACCATCACCACCAATGTCAATTTTAGGGTCGAGACTTCACACGGTCACACCAATTAAAAAATGAGGCTCTTTCATTAATTTACTCCCCTTTTCCACGAGTCTTATATTCGTCTTGTAATTTACCAATGAGGACACTGCCTTCAACCTATAATTTTAACGTGACATAATCTTGTTTACATATTAACTATTCTGTTTTAGGCCGTTAGGTACATGACAAATATTACACTTCTATATACATAAAATAAAATACCATTAACAATATGATCTAATCCCCACGTCTTATTATCAAATCGGTCCAGCGGTATATTATTATGCAAATTATTAATAGGTAACAGGGAGAGGCCACAATAAACGTACAATGTGCATTGAGCACACGTCGCCACCTATAAGCTAGGTGTTATTTCGTCGAAGTGCGACGGAAGCCAGTTTCTATTCCGTTTGATCTCGTCACTCTTATAAGGTAGCTATTAGGTAGTTGAGTAGGTATAGTTGAGTGGTTATTTTATTTGCTCGTCCTTCATTTACCGTATTGTATGTATAAAAATAATATTATTCGAGTAACCGTATGTATCCGTATCGTAGGTATAAAATGGTAGCCGGAATAGATATACTATACACGTATGTTATAATACAACCGATGGAAAATTAGCGAAACAAATTTGTTGCGTTGTAAAGTGGTTGTACCTACCTAAACGCATAAAATAAGTGTACAGCGATAGAAGTAGAAATAGTAGTAGTCAACACAAAATATTATTATTTATGGTCGCAGTCGGAGGGGCGATGATCGGAGTGCACGAGGTGTGAGGTGGTGGTGTACACAATATTCTACACCGCATTCTTCGACGGAGCAATAGGTACATTATTACAAGGCCGCCGCCGCCGTATAATTACCATATCATTGCGACGACCGACGACGTTGCGCGCCGGCAGATAGGTCTTGTTCGGCGAATTTCCTCGTGTCCGATTCGCGTTTAATCGATTTTTTTTTTTGTTTCGTCGTTATTGTTTTGTTCTACGATCGTATTATATAAACGGAATAGAGATAGAGACGCGCTTCACCCATATCTATACATATTATGTAGTATGCTGCTGCACTATAACATGTGTCATGTACCTGTAATGCATTATCCGATTAATTAAGATTTTAAAACGAGCTCGGCGGAAAACGCGAGAGCCACGTGTCATCATGGAGTTTTTTTCCATGTAGAAAAATGTTACGTCCCGCCGCCGTTTAATCGTATATATTTTGTGGCGTAATACGTGTTTTTCTTCTCCAAGTCGACCGGAGAAAAGTTAAAGAATAAATCCGTATCGTTATTGTGGCGGAAGAAAATCCGTAGACTATAATATAGGTAGTCGTGTTCTTATTGCTATACGTGTACAACAACAACAACAACACTGTCTACTAAAACACGACCGCCGCCGTGCAGAACGAATTTCGACTACCGTATCTCCCCTGCAGTACAAGTCATATTATACAGACGATATAAACAACACGTCTATTCTATATGAAACGGCCTGCGGCCCCGCAGAGTATTACGACGACGGAAAAGGAGACCTTGGGAAACGAATGATATGGAAAAGAAATATACTTCGGACGCCCGCCACTGGGCCGAAGGTTTTTCGGAACGTCGCGGTAAACAGTGGCGTGCGCGCGTGCCGATGTGGTACAGTGTAATATAATGTTATACAATAAAATATGTATAAATAATATTATGTACAAGACGACGAGGACAAATCGCGGGGGGCGCACAGCCGTAACGGAACCCGCTAAAAAAGTCGTTTCGGATTGTCATAATTGTCCCAAATCGATTATATTTGAAAATCGTTTTTTCTGTCCATCACTCCGACGTCATAACATATATTCGGATCGGTCGTTTCCTATTGCTGGGAATCTATATCTCCGATTAATTTTGATTTTCGTACGCGTTTAACACTATATATCGATTATAAAATTATATTTGTGAAAATAAAAGTGGAAAACGCCTACGAGGTCCCGCGACAAATTTTGGTCGGAGACCCTCTAACACAAGTTGTACCTGGAATCCGGAGGTATATGATTATTCATTCGACTGTAATTTAAGTATAAAATTACAAAATACTCCAAATACACCCAGGCGTTGTAGATAATAATATAACATAGTGAATTTACCACTATTCGTTTCGCATTTTCTTCAACATGATTAGGTATTACTGCACATTAACACTGATGAGTTGGGCCCACCCTATTGAGAGTTTGCCGACTTCCATCGTTAACTCTTGTACAGCCTCTATGCACAGCAATATAATATATAGGTTTACTCGAGTGGTAAACGATGCATCTATATTATCTATATACGTATAATGTACCGTGTACACGGTTTAGCGAGTCTACCATTGTAAACGCTTAAACCTACGTAGAAATCATGGTTTTATACGACAGCCGCCAATAGGTTAGGTCACACATTAATCCGTTGTTATTGTTAAATTACGTATTATTTTCATTGAGCGAATACGTGCATACTGGGTGCCTTAATCTCGGCACAAACAGTTTATCTTGAACAATTTTATTACTATCGATGATTAACATAACCAAGACGCTCTTGCGATATAATATTATAATCTTACATACTATACATAATATGTTATACAAGTTTAATAATAACATAATATTATACACGCATACACTGCACCAAGTTAATGATAGTACTGCAATATATTATACGTTTGATATCTTCGTAACAACATTATTACAGGCGTGTCATGATTGTTCTATGTATAATATATTATGCATATTATATTATTATCTTATACAGTGTAATAAACGGCATTGAATAAAACGAATGAGAATATAACTTTTACTCCGCGGCACGTTTGACCAAAACACATAATAACATTACGATATATTAATTGGGTTTTGATTTTTCCAAATCGAATTTCTCTGCAACTCAACCAACTGCACTGCTGTTATAATGTCGTATATTATATCCTCATCTTCCAAGGCACGGAGTTGGGGAGGGTTAAGGCCTTGTTGTCGGGGCGGCAATTTGTTCATTCAATTTAAGAGTGGTGAATTCATATTGACATATTATTATTGTGTATTAATGATATCGAAAAAAAAAATAATATAATGTGTATAATATATACTAAATATTTTAATTATTATTATACCTAACCAACAATTAGGTACAACTCAAACATGCGTATTGTTTTCATATTTGCAGATTTACAAAAACGGAAGTCTGCATATTGTGATGATTATTAATAAAATTCGTCATTGGTACCTAGCTTATCCAAATGAGAGAAAAAGAAATACCTAATAAATGAAATAATAATATTTATAGGTAAGTTATGTTATACATTTTGTTACATTTTTATGATCATAATTCATATTAAATTTGACAAAAACACGCATACTTTAAGTGTATAATTAATATATATTTATATAATATATTATGTATTCATCAATATTACAGAAGCGAGAGTAGCATAGACTGTTGGCTAAATTTTTTGTGGACCAACATATTGGCTATAACAAAATAGTTGTACTTTACATTTTAATAAATAACTTTTTTTTGGGTGGCGGGGAGGTGGCCAAAATATATTGCCCCGGGGCATGAAATGTCCAAATACGGCCCTGCCACTTTCATCAGTTTCATCTATTTCAATGAGTCTAAATACCTAAACGGGCACACCTAAACATTTATGCGTAATGCGTACTGCGTATAGTATATAGTACGCAACAATATTGCCGCGAGCATTTTACTGGTGAATGAATGGAGTTGCGCACACTGCAGACATACAATAATATTAAAATATTTTATTTATGTCCGTTTAGCATTCTTATTAAGTATTTACGTTCAAAACGATTAGGTTAAATACGTTTAGTTTTCAATACACGAGTTTTATATTTGAATCTATATCAGCTGTGCCGGTATATAGCCATATAGGTACATACGAAATATAAATATAGTATTACCAATTGCACGTAATAACAAGTACATCTTTTACATGAAAAAGGTAGACTAATAATAAATTAGTTGTGTAGGTACAATGGTATAAAGGTCAACATTTAAATTGATAGTCATTAAAATGTTCGTTTAGGTTTGCTACTGCAGTGCTGCTGTATACAAGACACAGTCGTCCAACCATAGCAATTAAAACGATCAATAGGATCAGAGGGTAATTCGATTATTTTTGATAAACGTTATTGATTCTGTGAATTGAATACTAGCAATTTGCTTATATTTATTTGCAACTTATAAATTGCCATTGTATTTAATATGAGTATACAATGTATTTTAGTTGAGTTACGATTTTTAATTTGATGAATAAAAAAAATCTGCCTTTTTGATGCATGCAATTTATTTCTTAGAAATATTTTTTCTCAAAAACACCTATAAAATAATAGTTGTACAAATTTTGTGTAGCAGATAACTACCAAATGGAGGATGGGTAAATAATTTGTGTAGGTTTATTGTGTATAATATTATACGTGGTATTTACCGAAGGGCTTTTTACCTTCCGAAAGTTGGGTAAATATTTTTTTTTTCAATTTGTTAGGCAATACAAATTAATTATTTGTTAATTAAAATCATAAATTAAATTATACAATGTACTAACTAGTCTTACTAGGTTAGGTTAGGTTAGGCTAGGTTAGGTTACTTGTCCTACATACTTAGTATTTTGCACTAAAGTGCTTTTTTAGTAAATAAAAACTACTTTTTTAGTATTATACATATGACTCGTGTTGTATCGTTTCATTCATTTACTTAACTGCCTATTTGACAATTTATTTTTATTCAGTTCAAAGTACATTGAACATAGGTAATCATTTTTTTTTAAATTATTAAACTTAATATTAACTATAATTACATATTAAATATTGTTAATATGTCGTCGAAATTAAAATTAAAAAATATGAAATTGATCCAAAATGTTATTTAGCTGGTGACGGTGTTTACACATTGCAACTTATATGACAGTAGGTATACATTTTTAATAATTTACTATCTGGCAGCGATATTGTTCTGTAGAACTTTATTTCCTATATTCATCGAAGCTAAGAAAAAAATGTGCACGTGCATTTCTAATCGAGAAAATGGACCTTTCTTTAAAGAGTCGAAAAAACATTTCAGAAATACAACAATTGCAACGGCGGCGTGCTGGGTTGTTAATGAACGGATTCTGGCCTTAAGCTAGTATCACCATAACACACATAACTATAAGACACGAGACTATAATATTATTTTATATATTTACACACACACCGCAATATACATCTCAGGGTGTGTATGCCCGTCAATGGTCTGTATACAAACTGTCGTGTCCGACAATTAATATATTTATAATGTGTGTACTGTGTATACATCGTTATACAGGATGTGCCTCGCCGTAAACCATCCCGCCTTCAATGTTATATATTATTATACACTTAGAACCAGATCTATATAGACACAAATTCTACCGAAACTTTGAAACTAAGGTTCACGTAATTTTACTATACTAATACATTTAATGAAAATTTTTAAAACATTTACCTTGATAATTAGTTTTGTAAATCTCATATGTTTTTTAGGGAAAAAAACACATCTTTTATGTTCAGGTTGAGAAAAACGATTGAGAAAATTCTATGAGTTTTAATATAGTGATAATCAATGGATAACTGTTATGGTTATCCAAAAAATAAAAATATCCCTGAAAACATCGAATATGGTAAAAGTTATAACTTTCGAAACGTCCGCGGGGATGAACTTAGAAACACGGCGTATCCAAAATAGACAATAGGCTGTATAGATACCCTGTATGGGCTGTATGTATAATTATATAAATTACGGTATCGTCGGCCACACAACCACGCATTGATATGTGTATAAATATATGAGTGTCGGACGAAAAGCAGAGCCCTTGGATCTTGTCCAATGTGTACCATGTATATGCATGACTGTATGAGCCTAATGAACTGTTTAATACTATACAGAACGAGGGCCGAGGAGTATAATATGCAACGGGTTTAATTCAGCCGGAACAACAGAAAATTCAAAAAAAAAATATAACCCTTTTGTACTCATATACATGAACGTCGTAGTCTACAGTTTATTTTTTTTTTATAGAAATCGGTATACCGCCTACGTATAACGCGACTCGTCAGTCGTCACACGGTATTAAATTCATCGCAATTTTCCGTTTCGTCTTCCCGTAACCAAATAACTAACGGAGCTCTGAAATTTCATCCGGTGTTTTATATCTTTTCTACTCTCTTTTGCTGTTTATACATAATATTATAATAATACCGAGTTTTGCGGGGCTTCGGACGCATACGAAATATACATAAATGATGCACTCGAGTTTCGTCAAATTTTGTACAATACTTAAGTAAATACGTAGGTACTATTCGCATAATATAATTGTATATAATATATTATTGTAATGTGTTATGTGTGCGCAAAAGGCGAGTAACGACAAAGTATACTTTATCCCTCTCGGCGCAAAAAGTGGTTACAAGTTCGCTGTGGTTTGTACACTCGTGAGATGACGGGTATGCCGTTAAAACGTCGGTCGAAACATGATGAAAAATTCACACCTAGACACGTAATCTCGAACTTCCTACGTGGGAATTGACGGTCGACCGACGAGACTTGCCCGTATTTTAACTCGAGAAGCCCACCGTCTTATCAATGATAAGGCTCCTTTTAGGTAATTTAGGTTAGGTTAGGTTAGGTTAGGGTTACGTTTCATAACCTAACCCAACGAGCGACGCACTAGCCTAGTCGCCATTTTACATATCAATGTGTAAACAAATGTCTAATAATTATTTAGTTTCCCCGGTATATAATATATATATGTTGTACGTCTTTAATACTACGGTCTACGACTTGGTACGCGGGGCGACGTTTCTTTCGAAACAACGTTGTTTTTATTTCGTAAACAATCCGCATTCGAAACGTATATAATAACGTTATCATAATAATAATATGTAATATTGTTTGCAACAAAATGCATGAAACAACGACGGCGGCGTACGACAGAAACTACGGGCGAAAATACGACGGCTATGGGCCGCGCCAGTGTGACTGGACCCGATGCAAGCGACTAGTGTGACACGACCAGTGCCATACGCGACGGCATGTTCATACCTGTCTATGATCACATAAGAACAATAATAATAATATACGAGACGCACAACTGCACACACGCACGCACTATCGTCACACGCAAAAAGAGCGGTCTCGTCACACGCGTACGTGTACACAATGGCCAACCATCGCACACGGCACAATAACGGGAAACGATATTTTTTTTCTCTTCTTTTCATTTTGTTTTTCCCGCGCCACTCGCGGTTCCCCTAATTTCGTCGACTCGACTCGACGTACCTACACTATATTAATAATAATAATACGAGAGGGTCCCGAAGGCGACGCACAACATCATCTCGCTGTATATTATAAAATATAAATACACAATGCAATTATATTATAGGTACCCGAAAACTGTCGTCGCCAGAATCGTCCGCCGTGACCGATCCCGAAACCTTAACGGAAAAAAAGTAATTGTTTTTTGTTTTTTCGAAAAGAATACGTGGTCGTTTATAATATTATGAACAATCGAAACGAAACGATCGCGCGGACCAGAGTACTAATAATAACAGAAATTAATAATAATAATGTGTAATTAACGGCCACGGCTGATAACGAGCGTACTTCGTGTTATATTTTATTTATGTGCAGTGGCGGCGGATATTAAAGACAAAAAAGAGAGAAAAATCGCCGACAAGACGCCAATAAATAATGCGGCCCGGTTGCGGCGTAGGTTTATTTTTTGAGTCCTGGGTCATTGTTATCCGCTGCGAGTGGGGTGTTGGACACTTACCGGACAGGTAATAAGTAATAATACCGAGAATAATACTTAATAGACATTAAGTAGGTATCGTACGCATATTTTATGCATATTAATTATTAATTATGCTATTATAGCGGATTATGCCGCCGAGTTAAAAGATATCAACATTGTTATCAACGAACCCATGCTGTTAATCGTCATTATGGTGTTTGTAATAAACCACACATAGCTAGCCTAGGTATACCCTTACCCAAGCAGTGCCGAATAGATTCCGACGAGGCTTTCGGTCTAAATGTACAGTTTAGTATACTAATTATTGGTAATAATACAATCGGTCGACAAAGCAGTAATGCAGTATGTCATATTATTATGCGTATTGTTGGTTGTATAATATTATTTAGAAACCGAAGTCTCGACTACGTGTGCGGAATTACAAAGGAAAAAACCAAAATTTCGTTTCGGCCTTCCGGGAGAAAGTATTTTAAAATATTATATAGGTAGGTATATGACAATATAATATGATAATCGATGATAGGCAACGAAATTTTTTCACGATCGTACCTGTGAAGACGCACAGCGGTCCGCGCAAAGAGTCACCGGACAGTTGGACGAATGCCAGGAACAGGTCGCCGACTAGTAAGCAGCCGACATGGTTGACTTGACACCTCCAATGGAGCACGTGATAAGTGCTGGGCAGCATGCAGCTGGCCACCAGGGTGATGGCCAAGAAGAACACGGACAGCAACAGTCCAAGCGGGTAAAGGGTGAAGCGGATATCCTCGCGGTAGCTCTTGGTCACGTGGTCGACGCCGTGCCGGGGAGCACACGTGAACACGGTCCACGTGCGGGGCTCCTGCGTCTGTTCGAGCACGCGCTCCAGACAGTATTCCCGGGGCTGGAGTGTGACGCCGTCAGCCGTACGCAGCTGTCCGCCCGCGGGCCACGCGCCGTTGACGGGCCAATGCGACTCGTTGATGCGGCCGGACAAGATGTACACATCATCCTCGCATCGCGGGAACCCGGACGTGATGTCTTCGGGCAGATCAGCCGCGTCGTGCCGGCCCGAGAACTCGCATCCGCCGTTCGCTTCGCTGTACACCGCTGATGGGCCGCAGCACTTTTTCGTCTTGTTCGGCTCGTCGGGCAGGCACAACAGCGCGCCGGCTCGATCCAGACAGAACAGGCCCGGGTCCACCATCAAGTTCTTTGGCCAATGTTGCGCCAGCAGCGTACCGTTGAGGAATGACACGAACCGGGGCGGGTCTTGGGGTGTCGAGGCGGGCAAAAACGCGGCGGGCCGGCACGGCGGACGTTCGTGGACCAGGTTCCAGTAAGCCGGTGGAGGCTCGTTGGGGTTCAAGAACTGGTTGCTGTTCACGTCGAAGATGACGGGCACGAAGTCTTGCGGCAAGGACGCCGGCAACGGGGCGCACGGCCCGTGCACGTCGGTCGGGTCGAGCATCTCGCCGCGACCACAGCACCGAAATACGGTCACGTTGTCGGCGGGTGACACCGCGGCCGCCGACAGCAGTAGCAACAACGACACCGTTGTTGCGGAGACGTCGTCTCGCGGACGTCCGCGTGTCATTTTCGTACGGGCGACAACGACAGCGACGTTAATAGGTTTTGGTCTACGCGCGCCGAGTGTTCCGTCAGACGACGACTGACGGCGACAAAACGTTCATAACACTATGCAACAAGGACGGACGCAATCGCGTGTTGTTTTTTGTTCGCAATTAATTGAATAAATTTCGCGGACAACGCACGTCGGCTGTGTATGTATTTACGCGGGTGTTGCGTACGCGAACTGAACGACGGCGGCACAAACGAACACGGGCAACGACGAAACGACACTGGCCGCGTACTACCGGTGCTTTCCATCCGACGACCGACGGGCGACGGCGACGCTCTCACCTCCCCACCAACAAAAACGAGAACCCGTATAGTCGGCGCGCGCGAGTCTCTTCTGCCGTCACGGGTTCCTCGTTCCATCTCGTCACGTCGCTGCAACGCGAAATGTCATCGCCGCTGTCGTGCTCCTAGCCAGTCGGTCGAGGATTTTAGTGAATATTTACGTATTTACCTGTTGCAGCGCTCCGTGTGTGATAATGATAACAATAATATGCTTTTAGGTATTAGTGTATTGCGACTCCTGGCCACTGAAATTGAACATTTTATTTACGAAAGATAAAATAACAATATCATCTTATCTACATATTGTTATAATACCATATACGTAGATAGGTAGTGGGTACTAGGTACCTACTTGGTTTTCCCCCTGTGGCAAGTAGACTGTAGAAGATGTTGGAACTTACTGTTTCTTAATACTTATACAAATAAAAAATATAATCGAGTTTTTGGGTGGAATGCGTGTGTGATAACTGATAAATAACAACAGCAGCATACACTACCTAAGTAGTAAAGTATATTATTATTATTATTTTACACTGACGAATGACGATAATTACTATTTACTACTATGCATGTACGTTTTCCATTACTTTTACACAGAAAATTGGTCGATTAAATGAGCGCTCTCAATTGTCGAAAACACATTGCAAATGCAATAGATACGAATTTTTTTTCAATTAATCACTCTAAACATTGATTTCACATAAGTAGGCATATGCGGCTGGCGGTTGGCAAATAACGCGACGCAATTACGCTTTTATAAAATTTTATGTTTTATATTTTCGGATGATTCTCAAGTCTTGGACCACAACCAGCCGTCGTGGCTATTGGGCACAAAAAATTAAAAATAAATTACTTGATAGAAAACGAATAATGGTAATAGTTTGATCTTTTCACTCGTAAATCATTTTTCAATTCGTCTAAGATATTTTTGATATTTCCTATCGATGCATTGTTAATAAACTCGCATAGTCGCATGGAATATATTACGATGGCACTAGTTCGATTTTAAATAGATTTATTGTCCACCACGTCATGTTGTTATACTTGTTATCAATATAGTATCATATAATCGTCAAAATTCCGAACTACCACATTAAAAGTTAAAAGTTCAAAGATAGCAAATTCAAGCGATTTTTAAAATTATATTATAGGCACTTAATTTAATTTAACTTAAATATATAAATACCTATTGAATTTTCATATGTAATAATAATAAATTATTTCGAGTGCATATAGTTTGAATACTTTCGCATTTAGGCATATCTGTCGACATTTTATAAACATTCGAATTAACTATGTTAAATAAATGTTGCAATAATCTACAGTTAAACATGAAATGATTAAATTATTATTGAAAAACAATATTGTGTATGCAAATTTCATATTCAGTAATTCATAATTTAATTACCGAACCAATATTATCAATTTGTACTATTCGATTTTACTGTATACTCCACTATTAGATTAATCACTTTGTTGGTGTAGTTGAATAATTGTATGCCATTTTAATTGAATTTTATCAATAACAATTTTTTATATTATTTTAACATTTAATCATTTTTATTAAACATTAATTATAGATTAAATATAAATATATTTTATCCATTTTTAAACTCACAAGATTCAATATGTACATTGTACACAGTACACAAATCAAATCAATTGTATATTAGTTTAATAGGACAAATAGCCAATAGGTACTATAATGGTTAGATATCTAAATGTTAAAATAATTTTTCGAGTTCATATTATTAGTTTTTGTGAATTAATTACATTGTAAATACATTTTAAACACAAATTAATGGTATAACATGATATTGTAGGTACACTTAATGTTGATTTACATTTCATGTAGGTCGTCGCTATTATAATATATATTTTACGCTCGTGTACATGTGAATACTGAAACAATTGTAATAGCGTCATTACAAATATTTTACACATCATTTTCCCAAAAATGTATTGTTTATCTTAATCATGTCAATATTTTAAAAACCTTTAAATGTAGTTAGGTATATTGCCATATTTTTGATGGATCGTCGTAATGAAATTTGAAAAATATTAGTGTAGGAATGTCCGAATGTCCGAATGTACGATAATACTATAATAGTCTCATCGACGATTGACCGATTGAGGTTGCTACAATATTTTATGTAGCATTGTACATAGCTATAGCATATTGTTATTATATTCAATATTCAAACCAGATATTCGCTATATAGGTACTATACTACTATATCTATGAGATGGACCAATCTCAGATGAAGTCTAATATCATTTTATTAGATATTTATACAAGCGAAAACACATAAGTATTTAAACATCGAGCGTCAAGAATATCGTGAAAAAAAAACCATAATCATTTTACAGGATTGTTGTACGTGACGGCAATTAGAGTTTAAAATTAATATAGAAGTACCTACGTATACGATGGAATCGTATGTAATATTATTATTACATTCAACGTAAACGACTTGTATAATACGCACAGCGCGTACGACTGGAAAAAAATCGTGACACAAAAATGATATACTGATTGACATGTTCACGCATAAATACCTATCTATAGGTAAATACTAAATACTAAATATGTATGTATAATACTATTATACTGTTGCATAGTAAATACTGCAATATAGTCGTACGTAGTTGACGCTTTTTCTTTTTGCCCTGATGCACCACAAATAATAATATATGTGTATAAAATATTTAGTATAGTAATAATTATGTACACATTATATTCATTATAGGCAACACAAACGGTGTTACACCGTACAATATTCGCAGTAGAGTTTACTTCCGGGATGTCGGGAAAATTATGAGTTACCTAGGTATGTATTTTAATTTTTACTAAAAAATGTTTGTTGACGATTTGTTCGTCTATACGTGCGATCGTCCACGCATATTGATAATATGAATGTTAAACGGTACATAATCATATGTATGCAAAACGCAAACTTGGAATTTGAGTTTTAGGAGATTTTAAGTCACTCGTGGGTACAAGCTTTAAGAAATAAAATATCACATCGATAATAATATTATATTAATTATGCTGAATTAGCTCTTTTTTTTTAGTCTTAGGAATGGAGATAAACTTACAAATAATGCTAGTAAATGTTTACTAATTAGAAAGGAAAACTAAAAATACATTGTTTAACTGAAAGCTGATTTGAAAGCTAACTCACAAAATATATTGGAGGGTGTTAGTCCGTACCTAATGCCGTTCACGTGTACACAGACGTATTTCAGAATATACAATATACATATATAATATATGGGGTATAAACGTCGAACATAAGTACACACAGCACAAAGGCAATATTCGTCGTTAAATGTATTCGTGTAAATATTATACTCAAAATACCCAAACGGCAAACACTAATGTGTTTTCTAACTGCGGTCATTGTCTGCAGGACGCATGTAT
>WHPZ01585342.1:0-30245 GCA_016617965.1 Macrosiphum rosae
ATTTATAACCTTGGTAAACATCAATCTATTTTTTTTGACTGACTGAAAAGTGTAAAGTAATATTCATACTTCAACTAGAACATGTCTAGTAAAACTTAGGGCCGATTTCACCAACACAGTAAGGGCCGCTTTCACCACTACTTTAAACTTCGATTAAAGTTAAGCCGGGGTTTAATCGGCCGAATTTGCCCGGTTAATTAATATCTGTTATCAGCCGATTAAGCGTAATCAAAGTTTAACCATGATTAACTGGGTTGGTGAAATCGGCCCTTAGTAGTAAGTAGTTAGTAGTAATTATTCCTAACTGTCAACATTCAACTGACAACACTACAACAGTACAAATTTTAGAACTACTTCGTATATAGTAGATAAAATTTTTTACAAAAATATTTTAATTGTAAAATTAAAAAGGTATTATTAATTAATACTATCCACAGTTCGTATTGCACACAATCAACCCAATCTTTTACAGTTAGTATTTATAATACCTATATCGAATAATCCGTTGTGAATAACATCACCAAAAATACATTTTGGAACCTTCGACGTCCGATCATTAAAATTTAAACACGTGTAATAATGACGTGACATAATAATATGGTCGCGTCAGATAGCTTGATTTTGTTACCACTCAGATTAATATAAATCAATCAATTACATGCAGAAAATAAATACAAGAACATTGTCATTGACATTGACATTACCCGAAACTATTCTTTATCTATAACATTTTTTTTCGATGTTGCAGCTAGCATTTAGCTATTCATTATTATCAAACACAGTATACCTACTAATTGATAATTTGTATTAGTCCATAGACGATCATATTGTCGATTTATTGCATTTTTTAAAACAATTTAGAGGGGGGTTACAACCCATGTCTCCTAAGATAATATACTGTTGTCTATGGTCGCCGATTAGTGGAATGCTGCTAAACTACACCATGACCCATTTCGTTGGGTTAGGAAATTAATGAAGCACTACGTAAGCGCGCGCCCCATGAAATTTGGAAAAACCTGCGCCCATGTTGGTGTTTTCAGTAATATGCAACCAAATGCATTGGCTTATGTTTGACGTATTTACATGAAAGGTGAACACCTATATTGTTCATTTGTTTACAGATTTTGTATTACACAAAAAGCATAATATTAATTGGTTATTATTGTTATTAAAACATACTGCATAATAATGCTTACTGAGTACCTACTGGTCATATGCAACTCTACAGCAAATTGCTATGTAGTATGTTATTGACAATTGTTTATACTAACTGTTTACTGTACTATTTATTTAACTGGGTAACAATAAAAATGTTATGTGTAGAAATTTGAACCTCTTATTTATTATACATGGTTATCATACTTTTGGAGGGGATAATTCTTAAAAAATCCACGTGTCCTTACTTATAGTTAAAATACTTTTCTATTTTAACAAAACTAAAATCCCGTCATAAAAATGTTACCTATCTGGCTATCTTCATTAATTTATACCATTTAATGTAAATCTGCTACTGTGTAAATCGGACGACAGAATCTCATGAGAAAATGTAGCTAAGGAAACATCTTAAATAGTATGGTTGTTGGGTACTTTTGTATAACATAGTATTCACTATTTGTACTCACTGTTCAAAAAAATACATTCAACTAATTTTTGTCAATTTTTATTTTTTCATTACAAAAGAAGCTAAGACCCAAGTGAAGATTTACAAGAAAATTAAAGAATGTATTATACTTAATTAATGACTAATCGTTAAGAAAAACTTAAATTAAACACAATCATTACTTTGTAGGTACCTATACTAATTGTAAATTAAAACTTTACTAAAACAAAAATTATATTAATTGTTAGGTAAGTCTAAAAGAATCCTGAATCAAGACTGATATAAATCGATTTATACTAACTAAATTATTAAATTTGTATTAATATTCTCAATCATATTTTTATTCTGAAAAATAATGTTAACAAGAATTCATACATGTTTTTTAATACATTCGTATAACTATTTAGTGTTTATATATCTTTACGATTAATTTAATCAACTTAAAATTGATGTTGTGCCTTAATGTATATACATTTTTTTGTTAAAAACCAGTTAGCGCGGCAAGAACCACTAGGGTCCTATGATAAAATAGTTTAAAAGTTGAAAGCAATTATTTTGCAGTAAAATGAAATGACCTTTTACATTGGGATATCGTGATTTTTTCGATATCACTATAAAACGAAGAAAGTTATTACTGTTTTAAACTTAATTAGCATTGTAATAATCAACCAATCAATTAAATTATTATTAAATAAATAAAAAATACTTATATACTTCATAGTAAAAAGTTATTTTAATGGATACAATTTGGTTTAATATCTATAATATTATAGCGGTTATTTCAAGCTCAAAACCATTTTTAGTATTCTCAATAATTTCGTAATTACACAATAGCTATGAGATAATATGGTACCCTATACTGACGAAGGAACATTATATTATATAAGTTACTTTGAATAATTAGTATTTAAATATATTTGAAATTTAAAATTGTTAAGGGGCCGTACATTTTATATCAAAAGACCTTAAGTTTTGATCAAACTTAGTTTATGTTAGTCCTATTTTGATTCTGAACATTTTTTTTAACTAGTCAGACAATTGTCAATAAATCGAACTGAACATTTTGTAAAAATTAAATCTAATATTATTATTTATTATTTATTAACTGTAATTGAAAACTTCTAAATATGAATTTTTTCAAATCATATAATTAAAATTTTTATTTTTTATTAAGATATGCACAATCTGTACTATTCAGCACAATAAGAATGTGGTGACCGAACAAAAATTTAATTAAAATAGAAATAAGAAGCCACCCATTAGTGGCACTTGACTGGGAGTTGTTTAGTTATCCAACTATATACATATTGTTATATTATATAATATATATTATTTTCTCCCTTAGTTTCCTAACAATTCACGGCACCAAAAATTAAAAAAAAATTAAAATTAAAATTAAAAACTGAGTGTTTCGTACGATCTATACAGACATTTTTCTGCTGAATTCAAACACTTTCAGAATCGAAATCATACAACGTAAACTAACTTTAATTTTGTCAAAACAATAAGTACCTACCTAAGTAGTAAGTACCTATTGTCGTAAAATTCGTATTATGGTGAATCGAGATATTGACATGTTCATGCGCATACGAGAGTGGTGCCCGCATCGAATTTCACTCACACTATAGTAATCGTTTACAACTCCCACGTCATATTATTGACGATTGAAAGCTTATCAATTTTCAGGCCGGCGGGAGGTGGATCTGTAACGGGGAACTGGAAAAATAACATTTAATAATACACAGTGTTCCCGTTAAAGATTATCACTTTCAATCGCCAATAGATCCCGGGCGGCTAAGAGATTAGAAATTGTACAAAGGTACGATTTCCCTGCAGCGTCTAGCGTCACTACCAGTCTGGACGTAGGTCGGCGTCTGACGCGGCCGTGCTGATACACTGTTTGACGCTGCAGGGAAACCGTAGCTTAAATGTTGCCCCTTAAAGAATACCCGTAGAGAGGCAGCAGCTAATGTGTGGCCACGCACTAAGATCACATGCATTTTAATATATCATTTACCTACGTACGTCCATTGACTATTGTATAGTATTAGTATTACTAATACTATAATTTAGTATATACATACAAAACGTTTGTTTATTTGTTTCTCCTGAACTAATTCTTATACCTGCTATTATCACGAGTTTTTTTTAAAACGTTATTAGTAAAATTAGTAAAAAACATTTGAATTACAAAAAAAAGTCAACCCTTAAATATATTTTCTCTCTGATTCACAGACTTCTATGGACTATGGTCTATATATACTTATATTATACTAACAAATTGTACTAACTTTATACGAACTTATAAAGTGTCATCAAATGAATCTTTTTTCACTCGATGGAAAATGTACACGGATATATCATGTACCCATTTAAATAATAATATGTAATTAAGTATTTTAGGTACCTATTTCAGTATTTTTTACCCAAATGGTCAAATAATTTGCATATTTAATGTCCATGATGGAAATTTGTCTAACCCAAAACATATATGATGGACAAGCATCAATTATTTTATACTTGTTTTATCTAGTACAGTAAATAAACCTGTGCTCTCGAAGTTTTATCACACTTCTCAGAAGTGATCAATAAATTATCAAATAAAAATATAAATCCACTAATTTCCACATTGTCCTCAAAAACCATTCTCGGTAATCCAAATAAGAGACTCAAAATATAAGGCACATATAGAGTCCATTTAGCTGACCAAAAATAACAATAACCAACAACGAGGTACTACATTAAAACAGTGAAACCTCCCCTAGCGGACATTTTCTTGGGAACCAACTACAAACTTTCTACAAACTGAATAGCAGACATAATTTTATAATATTTATATTAGCATTTACTATAGATGTGGTAGGTATACAATACTTAACATATTATATTTTGTCTGTTTTTATGCCATTAATAGATATTTCACATTTTCTAATTTTTTAGTATATTTTCGATCTAGGTAGGTATATATAATTTTAATGAAATTTTTCAAAAGCCCCTTAATATGTAAATTATTAGGCATACTAATATTAGGTTCTTATGTAGTTTTTTTCATAACAATTTTAATTTTTCCTCCTAAAGTTTGAAAATGTTATACAATAGATTCCTCATACATTTTTTATGAGCGACTAGAGTTCAAATTGTATTGACTTCAGATATTCTTACGTATAATAACAATTTATCTTCAAATAATAAAATGTATGTAATTTCGTTATTATTCAAAATATATTTATAGAAACTAGAAACATTCCACTATTATTCAAATAAATTATCATCATTTGTACACAATAAAACTTTTAAAACATTTAGACTATTTTTTTTAAGCTACCTATTTATAATTATTAGAAATTTTCAATGTTTTTAGATTTTTTCCATAAATGCTGATAACAATTTATACGCTGGGTCAAAACACAAAAAACTTAAAGTGTTGTATAGTGTTTTGTGAGTTACAACTTACGTATACGTAAACTAACTAACTAACTATACCTACTAACTATACGTATTTAAATTCTGAAGTATCGATGAGCGGAGCGGAGTGGAGCGGTGAACGGTTACCCTGAAAAATGTTAGTCCACTACTCATCCGCTGGTCTACACATTTAATACGCATAACTAATAAACTACTTGTCCGAAATTTGATTTCGATGGATTGAAATACTCCTAATAATATTCTGTTTAGGAACATAAAATCAAAAATGTAAATGTTCATTCAAAAGAATAAAACTTAAGTTATAGAGATAAAAAATATTAATATTTTTCCAAAAATGTTGTTTTGTAACCACTTAAAGTTATGTAGAAGAAATGTTTTCAAAAAATTTAGTGTTTTCTGAAATAAAGTGTGTCTTATGTTAAGTGGATCACTCCGTATAATAATATCCGTATGACAGAATATATAATCAATGCAAATGTATGTTATTGGTTTGCAAAAATTATTAATATAAATTATAATATTTTTGTATTTAAGAGCATTAGTTTACGTCATATGCTTTACTGTTAATGGGATTTAGCCATAGGTATTATAATATAAAGTTATTGATTAGGTACATTGCGAATTATAGGTATATTATACATATTATAAACACAAAGAAAAACAATGATAAAATGCGAACAAAATTGGCCATTCATTTTTAATAATTTGTTACTATCATACGTTTGTTACGAATTACAATTATGTATTTACAATCAAATTTATGGGTACCATTTGTCCATCTCGGCCCTAATTTGTTAGTAATACTATATAGGAGGTACCTATCGGCTACCATACCTACATTTTTTTTTTTAATCTCTCAGCATTTGCATTACTTTTGCGACGTATACCTACAGAAATATGATTTAAAAAAAAAAGTTTGCGTCTCGACTGAGAGATAGCTCTATTAAAATAAATGCTGACCAATGATTTTGAAAATAATAATAATAGTATATTGAATTACAACATTAAAAATTAAGTAATTATAATTATAATTTAAATAATTATAAAATATTCTAAGTTGACGTTATAGTACAGATGACAGATCTAATATAAACTTACCAGTCCTTGTGTTCGTTCTATCCGAGGCGGATGTCAGCTGGTGTTGGTTTTCTTGAAAAAATAAATTATCGTATAAAACCGAATCAGGTGGGATTTGCATTGATTGGTCTTCAAAACATTGTATTGTGGGTTTCATTCTGAAATAAGTAATAATTTATAAAATTGAAATACAGTATTGGTGTATAGATTAAAGGTTGGTAGATTTATAACATAAGCTACTATTATAGTAATAGTAATTATGGTCATATATACCTAATATAGATAGGTACTATACAAAAACGCGAATATTTTATAACTAAACGTTCTGCTGAATGGCTATTGATATTTCATAACATAATTTGTAAAAACTTTTTTCGAATTATTTCCTTTTTTTTTTTAGAAACCCGATTGCGTTGAAATACAACATTAGAGGTACCTACATAATATAATATATAATTAATTAACAACAATAAAATATTGTATAATCAAATACGGTCACGCGTGCATGTGCGTGCACCGCGTGCTAATACCGCGGAACGTGGGTTTATTTTATGATATATTATAATTATATTAGGTATACTTGTATGTATACTAAATATTATTATGAAAATAATTAAAATCAGTCGAAACACAGAAAAACGATAGAAATGGGTTTTTTTACAGGGTATCATACCGTTTATAATTAATAAATTAATACTGTACCTATAATATTAAAAAAAAAAAAAAATTCAAGGTAATAACGTTATTCTATGTTACTGGATTCACGTCGAAAAATTATCAAGTCAAGAGTATTTTCCCATAATCCTTTTCCCTGCGGGCAGAAAACAATATAGTAAGTTATAACAGACGTGCTTGCGGTGGGGGAGGGGGGCATGATGCGCGATCATCGCTGACAAAAATATGATATATATATAGTATATTACGCCGTAGTACAATATTATTATTACAATATACCTGTGCAGAGGGTAGGTGGCCGGACCGGGTGCAAATATTATATTATTAATATTGTTGGCGGGCAGATAGTGCGATGACTGCAGGTGTAGTACGAGACCGGGGGTAGTATGGGTATTTTAGGTATATTCGGCGTGCCTATATTAGGGTTCGCGAATTCGACGTCCGCGCTCTTGCAGCCCCGCCGTGAAATCACGATCGTCGTCGATCTCGAATTTTTGACGAAATTCCGGGGGGGGGGGTCGACGACGAGACACGGGGCCCGGACTGTGAGAGAGTGACGCGCGTGTGCACTCGGCCGAATTCACGAGACGATTGTCGGGCTCGGGCAGTAGCGCAGTACTCGGGCGGCTGACTGGCGCGGAGGCGACGGCGGCGGCGGTAGTACGCATGCAACGTATACATAATATTATATACCTATATAGAGACATGGCGTATACGATAGTTGGCGAGAAGAATGGCAAAATATTCACACACGCACACGCGCGCGCGGGACGGCGCTCCACGAGCGTGCACACGCACCCGCGCACACGCACGCGACATTTGCAGACGGGGTGAGTCGCGGCCGCGGTCTTTTGGGAGGGGAAGGCGGAGAAAACGTGAGCGCGTGGATGGCCGGTCGTGTATGATGTATATACCCATAATATGAAATACAATATATACAGCTGCTGTGTTGTTGGCCCCGTGTATCCACACTCGCCCACGTACACGCACCGGTCGACACGCACACGCGCTAGCGAACTCTTCTCGTATTATCAGCCGCGTTCGGCGCAGAAGTACAGAATTCTACGGCGTCCGTATTCCGCGTGCCGTTACCGTTACCGGCGGCACTTGTTTCTTATCAACATTTTCGCAATAACAAAACCAAACGTGCCCCGATAATAACTCTATCCCAAGAGAGAACAATCACTTTTCGCGCATCACGAATGATTCGATTGGTGCGTCGAGAACCGAGTGATCACGTTATCACGGAGAAGTTGGCGGGGGATGCGCGGCACTGCCGAAAACCGGTCGGCCGACCGATTATTCTCTTTTGGGACAGAGTATAGACGGAAATACTAAATAGAAAATACTATTGCGGTTGTGGTGTTGTACACATTTTTTCAATGTTCACTTTTCAGTACCGGAGGTCTGAATTCTAAAATATAGTGACTAGAATGAAGATTATTAATTGAGATTAATCTCTTGACAATAGTGCGATAAAAAAAAAAAAAAAAACCGCCCAACTTACATCAATTGACGGTCTTTCTGTTAATCTGTTTGCGTTTCAACATTGTTAATTATTGTTATTTATATAATACCTACGTATGTTTTTAAATTTACGTGTACTCCGTATCGTTACTATTACCGTCGTTTCCCATATCGAAGCTTCTTATTTATTTTTCATTAAAAGTTAGGTTGAGCAGTTGTAGCCATCGGCAGACTCTTATTTTATTTACTGGTTATTATTAATTAACAGATACCTGTTGATTGGAAACGTTGTATTTTTGTATTGTTTGGATATTTTTCACTTAGTCCTGTGATTTGTTACTACAATGAACTCCACGGACGATGAATATTGGAATGAAAAAAGTTTTGATGGATTTAGCTTTGAAGATGAGGTTATATAATTTATTTACTAAAATGTTCAAACTTATTACCTATTATTAAGGGGACGACGAATCCTTTGTATTGTCTCCATCTTACAATCGTACCTACCGACAACTTAAAAGTATTTTGCGTTCAGCAGGCTTTCTTATGTTAGTTTATTGTATTATAATTTATTACAGAGCGAATTCGCCCATTATCAAAGTTGAAAGTAGGAATATTTATCTTGGGCACCTTATAGAAGTTTATTTTAAAATTAGTTATAAGTTATAAAAAATCACTTGGTATAGTATTATAATTACAATTTATAAAACTTTAATATCATTAAATGCCTACAAGGTACTGTGCCTAGTTAATATTCTTACATTTTACTTTGATAATAAGTCGATTGAAAAATCTACTCTAATTTCAGAGCTAACAATAAGTAACAACACAACATTGTTTATGCTGAATGTCAATTTGCTAGGCGTGTTGCAAGATGGAGACAACACATGCGTGTTTGATGTTCTCATAATCTAATTACATATTTATATACATATAATGTTAAGGTATTAGGTAATAAATGTATTACATGATTTATACATTAATATATTCTTAATGTTATGTTGAAATTTACTTTTGATTGAATTACAAATTACCTACTTACATAGTTATTCTATGGTTCACATAAAAGTTGAAGCTAATCACACATTAACATACTAACATACTACCTATTGGAATTAGAATATATTATATTATATATTTTAAATAATAAATGTGTTAAATCAGTTGGATATTTTTTGAAAGCGAATAAGAATTGTATTTATTTATTAATTTATAGTTTATACTAATTATGGAAATATTATTTTTATTTAGGAGAAGGAATTTAATTTAATTCAGAAAATTCCACCCGAAAGTGAAGGTAATAAATTATAAAATGTATGATAATAATTAATAATACATTAATATGCATTTTTATTATTTGATTTATTGTCAGTTTAAACCTACTAATAAAATTAAATATATTAGGTTTACAAATTGGATCAACAAAAGCTAAATTAAAAAATGTTGAATCATTGGATACACTACTTTCAAAAGAAATTTTAGATAAAAGTAAGTAGGTATATATTTCTGAATCATATTTTGTATATTTATTAATTATTATTATGATTTACAGTATTTATAAAGCAAGATTCAAAGTCAAATAAAATAAATTCAACTCAAGTAGGTTAAAATTGTATTAAAATATTTTATTATTTACATACAATTATATAATTATTTTCTTTTTTTTAGAAAAAATTGAAAGATGTCAAGTCTACTATAGAAAATATTGTTATGTCTCATACATATACACTAGAACCATATCACAGCTTAGAAGAAAAAATAATGTTGTTAAAAGAAGCTTTGGATACAGAAGATGGAAATGCAATACTAACTGTAAACAATTTCAACTTAAATTAAATGTTACAAATATTTTTATAACTGATGTACTATTTCAGGTTGTTATATTTTTAACAAACACTTTGAAGAAAGGTATTTTCCAGCGTATATTACGTGATAATCCTATTGCTGCTTCTCATTATGTTCAATATTTGTACTCTAAACAATATATTGACGAATTAGTCGACACTTTAGAGTATGTTCATGTATGCTAAACAATTAAACAAATATATAATATTGTGAAACATATTTTTTACAGAATGTTGGGACGAACAAAAGATGCAATGGTAAGATACAATTATTTAGGATGATTGGCCAATATACAAATCTTTTAAAAAACCTGTGTGGCTGTATATGAAAAATATTTTAAAATTCAATACATAAAAGGTTAAAAGTTTCTTGGCAATGTATTAAACAAGTAACAACCACTTTTAAAATTAAAGTAATTTAGAAAAATATTATTATTTTGTTATTTTGTATCTTATAAATATAATTACATTTTTTAGTACAGTATTTTATTGTAAATACATTTTTATTTTTCTGAAAATAAACCTTACTTTGTGAAACCCCTTTATGATCATATATATTTTTTTAACTAAAAATTTGTCGACATAATTTGTTTTTCTGTATAATTATATTCACTTTTACAATTTTTTACAAACAAACATCATTAAATTAATTTTTGTTTTCAATTTTAATTTGAGTACAAAGGAAACAACTTATTGTTTAATTATACTATTACAATAAGACAACTAGGTATATTAAAACTTGAACATGTTTGAAAGAAGAATTTTAATAACTTTCTTCTGTAGAGTTCTTCTAAATGTTTATAGTTTAATTTTAATTTGTAACTACCATGTCAATAATATGAAACTAATGTCTTACATGACATACAAAATACAAGATAAACAGAACAAATAATATGGCATCACACAGTGGCGGATATATCCTAGTTCCGAGGGGGGGGGTGAATTTAAAATCCACAGAGGGAATGACGTTCAACCCCCCCCTCCGCATGTGGTGGCGAAAAGCCCAAGGGGAGGGAGGAAGTCCCCCGATATCCGCCACTGGCATCACACTTAACTATTTAAAATATCAAATATATTATAATTTGTAAATATTTTATTTATTTAGATGATGTTATTCAAATTTGGATGTCGAAATCCACAAAACTGTTTGCAAAGATTCAATGTATGTGCCAATCTATCAGACGAACAATATGATAAGCAAATTATATCACAGCTTATTCATTTAGTTGGTAGTTAAATATATACCTTGAACCAGTTATTTAATTTTTTTTTTAAATTTTAAATATTCAATTATGTTTTAGGTAAAAGTGGACAATTTGTGTCAGTTGTATCGTTAGTAACTGACAAATGTAAAGAGCAACAAAATGTACAATCATGTCGTATGGTGGCTAATGAATTTAATCTGAGTGCTAAACAGTTGGAAGCTACATTGCTGATGACTTTTTGTCAACTACAAAATTGGATTCTTGTGGATGACATGTTGTTAAACAAAGTAATTTAATTTATTATGTTTCAATCTATAACAACTAAAACTTCTTATGTTATGTGTTAACTAAGTTATGTAATTGTACACAATAAATCAACTGAACAATGAATTACCTATTTAAAATTGTAAATATGGTCTGAAATACATTATTTAAAATCAAAATCTTTTTTTATATACTACACAATATTATGCTCTTGGTGTATTTCATGTAACTGAAGATTTAATTAGTTATTATGACAACTTTTACTTCAAACTGTTGTTGTTTAAAACTACATTATTAAAATTGAAGTAATATTATTTTTTTAAATTTAGAATTGGCTTGGAAAGGATAAATTGGCTTTATCATTACCTATTGGTGAAACTGTTAAACTATTACACAATAATGGTGCTCCGTCATCTTCATTAACCCGTTATATAAAAATGATTAAAGATTCAGATGAACGTTTAGAATTGGCTAAGAAATTCAATTGTCACCATGTAATAATTGATGTACGGTAACAATTATTAAAAATAAATTAACTATAAAGAATATCAGTTAGTAATTTATTATTTATTTGTGGTTTCAGGATTTTGCATTCAAAAAAGATCGCAGGGGATTATTAGTATACAAGACGACATTACAAAAACAGTCTGAAAGCTATTATTATGCCGATGTAATTTTAAAGAGTCCAGTAAGTAATAAATATCAACTATTTTATTTTTTTTTTATCTTTTAAAAAGTATATTTACAATCTATACACAAACAAGGTATAATGATTAAGTGTGGTGACATAAGAACATAAGACATATAGGAAGGCTACCAGCAGTGCCACCTGACCAGAAATTAGGTTTTTTTTTTTTATGTAGTTTTGCTTAAGTTAATAATTTTTTTTTTAAGTATTGAGCAGGTCTCTTGGCCATTTTCTTTTTGACCTTCTAGGAATGAGTGAGGTAGTGGATAGATTTTTAATTAGTGGATTTGATGGGCTTGAAGTTTTAAGTGGAATTTTATGTAATGAGATTTGGCTAAGTCATTGAGGGTTGGAATATTAAGATCTTTATGGAGGCTTTTGTTGGTTACATACCAAGAGGCAGAGGTTATTAAGCTTAGGCATATGGATTGGAACGCTTGCAAGGATTTAGTGTTATTTCAAATATTTTACACTTGTTTTACTTGGAATTTTCTATATTTGTGTCTAATACAATTCAACAATTGATATGTTTAATTAAAATACCTAACTATGTTAATTATAGCATTTTTTTATTTATTTATTTGCCCTATTCAACATAAGAAGCAAACAGGGTGTGGTATCATCTATGTATTGGTTATTAGTGGTATGGTGGTCAGTTTTTCTGCACCATCAAAAATTGGTTGCCGCCCTGGTCGCTTCTTATGTTGAATATAGTATATCATATTTATTTATAATTTTTTTCTCATTACTTTTAATGAATATGGTAATAGTCAATTTAAAAGCGTTTTTGTGAAATTGTTGTTGAATAATACTAAACATTAATTCTTTCTTATCCGCTATCTAGTATCCAGTAATATTTAAATGAATATTTTATTTTGTCCTGATACTTGTATTATGTAGATTTCACTAAACTTATAAAAATATGCTTTTAATTTATGTGCATATAGCATATAATGAATTAAATTATGTCATGAGTAATACAAGTTAAAAATAATTAACATTATTTTTTTCAGAATATGAAGTGGAAAAATTAATAACATTAGTTATAATTTATATGTTATGACTCATAAGTCAATACTAAATTTATCGCACGTGAAAACCTTTGAACAAATGTAAGACTGAGACAGATTATTCATAATTTATAAATTATTCACTGTTCACTATTGTGTCATAACGATTAATTTATTTTATTATTAAATTAAATATTATTTTTTAATTGAAACATTCATGCTATTTTTTTATGATTTAAATTGTATATATTTAAAAATATAAATAAATTGAACTGTTACCAAGTTGCAATGTACTTCAGAGAATCTACATGTCAATTATTACTTTTTTGGAATCATAATAGGAAAATGTGTACCCAAGCTTAGTGAAATGTGACTGTACACCTTATTAAATGGGTCAGTGAAACCTTATGGTAGAAAACTAACTGTTGTTTTACTATGGCTTTCAACGCTCTATTTGATTCCACTGTAGTTGTGCTACTTATACAGTTATATGTTACGCACCTATACTTTTGGTTCAGTTATTTATAAACATTTTAAAGAAAGGTTTATATTTGTTGAGGTGTAAGTTTATTTTTATTTTTATGGATATTACTAATAATAAATTCGAAAAATTTGAATCCGAAGAAAATCATGACAGTCCCACTCCTACAACATATAAAAGGAAAATTTATGGACGTCAAAAAACCTGTATGTAATCAGCAAGTAATTTTAATAATAATAAAATATTTATAGAAGTAATATGTTATTATGGTTTAGTATCGGAGACTTCAATCTATAACCCCATTGACCCACAAGAACGGAATAAAAGTAGACGTGAGTAAATTCTATATATTTTCATCACTCCTCTTGTTTGGTTTTCATTTTCATTTTTATAATTTAGAATATAGTTTTGCGGATAAAACCCTAGATTGCATTACACAATGCTTTTGGCAATGTTCATCTTGTTACCAATGCAATGAAAAATCATGATCAGACAAATCCTGGCTGTCTTAACGATAAACAATAAAATATAAATAATATGATTCAAATTCAACTTATATTTTTAATTTAATTTATCGTTTGAAATAAAAGTATCTAATGGCTCGTTTGTTGGCTTGTAAAGTTGTACATTGCTCGAAACTTTGGCTTCTGGAGTCAATCGATGGCTTCAATGTCAATCCTGTCTTAGTTTATGCTCTCAACTTACTATGAGATGTGATTAATTAATATTTTTCTAACGGATAATTTTAAAAACTTTTGAAGACTCAATTCCATTCAAAACAAAAAAAAATGATTTATTATATTATTTTTATATACTTATTGTTTATTAATATTTGGCATTTAACGGTCGTCTCCATCTTATCAACACATTTTAATAATGTTATAATTTCATATAGTTATTGTTAATTGTGTATCTATACATTTATGGAATAACTTACACATTTTATTTTATTTTTTTATTTTCATAAATGTTAATGTTTCAAAATAATGGTCATGCTCAATATATTCTACATTTGTAATAGGAATAATATTGTTACAACTATATAAATACCTATATTTGTTTTTTTATTACAATATTTTAATTATTTTATACTTGAATTTTTTTTTAAACAATACTGATTGTGTTATACCAATAAGTGCTATTATATTATTGCAGTTAAAAATAAACTTTTTAAAAATTAATCATGAATTTTTTACAAGATCAAAAATCTATTTTCATTGTGGTTTTGTTATAAATTCATTGACCACTGAATATTAAAAGACAAAAACATAATTTTAGTTTCAAACATCATATAATATTGCTTTTAATACCAAATAATAATATTATATTATATCATTGCATTACATATTATATTAAGTTTGTTAACAGTCTTTAAATACCTTGTAAAAAGTAATTTAATGTATAGTATTATATTTATATACGTGTATCTGATGCCAATACAAATAGTGCTATAGGTTTAAAATTAACAGAAACATTGAAAAACATTCAGATAAAGATAACATTGTATGGTTATGTAAAATACTATAATAAGGTATTCAGTATTGTAGCAATAGCCTTGGCCCATGTTCAAAAAAATATATATTAACAGTGAAACCTCTATACAAATAAAGAAAAAAATTTGAGATTATGTTTGCCACACAAAAGCAACCATTAACAACAGATTAAAATATACATATTTTTTACTGTAAAGAAATTAAAAACTGTCCATTGTGAATTTTTCAGTGTGATGGTATCTGTAAATCGAGGTTTTACTGTTCAATATATTATACAAGTAAAAACAGTTAAAATTATTAATATTAATTATTATTAATACAAAAAAAGTCCACCATTTATTGTTCGGAATGTATACAATGTATACTATGTAAAATAAATATAATATTATAACGATAAACAGTTATATAAAATCATCACAACATTAAGAAGTATTATTCCACATGAATATCACAATAATATTGGTAACCAAAAATTAGCAAATAACTAACTTATAAGTATAACATTATATAAAAATATTTCCTCTAACCAAAAAATAAAACCAATAAAATCAAAAATTCTCCAATGTATTTTTAATTTATCATGGTACTTGTAGTAAAAGGAGGTTTCCATCCACCAAATTTTAATTCCAAATGTTTTGCAACGGCTACACACAACCGATCTTGATTCATTCCAGCAACCACCTATTAAATAATAATTGGATAATATTGATAATATTATTGGATATTCATATTATTCTATCAAGTATAAGTTTTATAAAATAAAAGATACCTGTATTCCTAATGGTAAACCATTTAGACCTAAGCCGAGTGGCACTTGGGTGACTGGTAGCTTCAGTACGTTGAAAATAGCCCAATAAGCGAAATTGTATGGATGCAAGAATGGCTCACAATGACGTTTTGCTGTGGTTGGAGACGAAGGGAAAAATAACACGCTATCATCACCCAACAATGTCTAAAATGTGAATATTACTTTAATAGTAAATTTTTTTTTTTACATAATATAATATTTAAAATTAAACTTGTCAGTTGAAATATTAAAGAATAATATCTTAACTAGTTAAGTAGCATGAAGTAATTGAGCCTTGGTGCAAGTTCAAAAACTTTGGGCGGCCCATTACAGTGGGCCTATTATTCTAACAATGTTTCACAAAATTAAAAAAAAAATTAACCTTTAATTAAGGTAAATAAAAATATTATTAATGTAGTATATCCAGAGCCACGGGCGTGGCGCAAGCTAAGTATAAAAAAAAAAATAACTGCACGACGGTGTATGCATACTTCATAGTAATTGAACCAGGAGTTGCCTATTTAAACTGTGTAAAATACAGGTAAATTTGTTATATGACATAACTAATTTTCTAATGCATCAATTAACTCCTAGTAAACTCCAAAACATCAGAAATGTTGTGTAGAACGTGCTTTTGTAAAAATCATCAAAATCGTAAGTTTAGAAATTAAGTTATAAATGAAAAAGTGCAAACTTTTTAATGGAAATTTATATTAAATTCAGCCGTAGTCGTCATCGCATCAGCGTTGTCAATGTTACCAACAATATTATTGTTTTTATAGACTATTGTGTAAATACTCAATATTTAATAACGATAAAAATTTGTGATATCATAACAAAAACCCTTCAACTTTTACACTTTTACACATTAAATAAAGTACTAGCACAGATAGATAGTTGAAAAGTGTCAATACTTATAGTACATTTTTAAATATTTTAAATACAATTTAAGACTTTTTGAGCGATTATCATAGGCCATTAATATAATTTTTAAATTTTCAAAACATTTCCGGTGGGGGGGGGGGTGTCTGATCATATATCATATACCTATATATTGAATATTATACAGCAGTACAGTAGGTGATGCAACACTGCTTAACTGTGACCTTATAAATCTAAATATAGAAAACAAAGGTTATAATGATTTGATAAAAGTATAAAACTATAACAATTATCTTTTTATTTATATTTTTATATGCCGAGAGGTATGGGAAAGCGTTAAGGAACTGCTTTACCCTCTCTTCCAACAAATTTATGTTAGCTATAAAAAAAGCTCAGCCTTATATTTAAGAAATTTAAAACTAAAATACCTATACATTTACCGATATTTCATTTGAAAGTTTATCAATCTCAGCATCAGCCCAAACTGCATTTACTTTTGGTAATTGTAGATCAATTAATTTTAATACTGCAGCCAAAGAATGATTTGAACGTCCTACAATTGTTTTTAGGATTTCTGACCATACACAAACTCTAGTCTGTAATTATAGAGAAATTTATATTATCATTTTTAAAGTAGTTTTAAATTAATTACTTGATTGTTTCCCAATGTTGCACAAAAATCTGATTCTTCCTTTGTCATAGAATGTCTCCACAAACTATAGCTATAACGAGTACCTGAAAATTTGACTTTGAGCGGAGGTAGTTCAGTGATAGAAGTTATATCCTCTATAACGTGATCTAAAACTATTTGTAATTCATCGCTAATGGGACTAACTCGTGCATCATTGGGCTTATCAACATAGTAATACTTCAAACTAGACAAATCAACCTAAAAAAAACATCAAAAAATGAATTAAATTATTAATTTTAGAATTTTTTTGTAATATTAAATAATATGTGCTTACTTCTTGGCCAATTTTCAATTCCAAAGATTTTTCTGGTCCGAGGAAAGCTTTAATTACTGGGGTTAGATCTTCAGCATATTTAGTTATAGGTCCTGCACTGACCATGGTATGTTTTTCCGTGCCTTTTCTAAACGTCATACCTTTAGTATTTATAAAACCTGAAAATAGTAAAAATGATGATGAACAAAAAACAATATTGATCGGTGGATGTCAACATAATAAAATTAATTATTGTTTTTCACATTGTATGCATAATGCTGTTGATGAAATAAGAAAAATGTTTACATACTATAGTCATAAGTGATTTAGGTAACACAATAAAATATTTAGGACAGTTATTACAATTTAAATACTATGCAATAAAAAAAATAATTTCGAGAAACAATGGAACAAGATGGCTAGAATTTTGTATGGTGCATGTAGAAGGTAAGATGATTAATTAAATGACTGTAAGTAAATCTAACAGAAAGAGCCAGTCAACCCAGTCTCGGCAAGGCAGATCCATAGTTAGGAAACTGTGGGTCAGGACATGTCAAGGGGGCCACTTATTAAAACCGGATTAGAAATCTATACTTGTGTACCAGGTATATAAAACAAAAAAAATAATTTATACTGTATCTGTGTTTATTTGAGGGTCCAAGTGTCCAACTACCCAAGACCTGAAAAAGGCCAATTTGATCAGCAAATATTGACTGTGGGTCAGCTGACCACCTGAACCCCCCTCCTAGATCCACCCCTAATTATACAAATGGACTGTGCAATAATTTTGGAATGATTAATTCTAATTAAAATAATAAGAACAATTTTAATAAACATTATAAATAATAATAAGTACATTAGCTGCACTCAAAGAATTTTGCTGACAATATATTATATTATATCAAACAAATTAAAAAATCTCAATCTAATACTTAATATTATTATTATTTATTATTATTAATAATATTTTCCTTACCTGTAGTCAACTTATGCCCAAATAAACCACAATTAAATGCGGGTATACGAGCAGATCCTCCAATATCTGTTCCAAGACCCAAGGGACTACCACAAGCTGATACTATACTAGCCTATGATAAAATACATATTTTTTATAAAAAATTATATTTTGGGTAATATTTTATTATTTTCAACATACTTCCCCACCAGAAGAACCACCAGCTGAGTGATTTGTGTTGTAAGGGTTATTTGTTTGCCCATAAACTTTATTTCTAGTTTCACACCATAGGTTTATTTCTGGGACATTTGTAACGCCTAAGAGTATTGCCCCAGCAGTCTTTAATGATTTAACAACTTCTGCATCTTCTTTGCTTTTCATGCCAGTTCTAGATACTAGGCCTAAAGTCCAAGCCATTCCTTCTGCTCCTGTACTTTCTTTAGATGTAAATGGAATTCCAAATAAAGGTTTGCCATCAAAAATTAAATTAATTTTTTCTTCTGTGTTAGCTAATTCAATAAGTTTATCATATTCTTCTGCTTCAACTAATGCTTTGTCAAACCGTGTGTCAACCACAGCATTTAATATTGGGTTCACTTGTTCAATTCGTTTGATAAAACATTCAACAACATGGCGACATGTAACTTCTTTATTTTTAATTTTATTGACAATAGTTGTACAACTGTCGAGAACCAATTGATCCTCTACTGGGGGCAATGTTTTTGATGGTGTATTTTTGTAAACATAGTAAAATATTAATGACACAAGAAAGTCATAAATAAATCGAATAAATGAAATTACATATGACAAACAGTAACAAGGATTTGATGTTTTTGATTTTTTTGGTGGACGGGTTTTCTTCAAGTGAACCTTTTCCTGTTTTTCCTAAAAAAATATACAAACATTGGATGAGTACATTTTTTATATTGTCAAGAATACTACTTTATCTTTATTTGGAAATCATGAGATCATAAAAACCAGAAGAGTTTGAGAAATTAAATTGTATTCACACAACTAAAATTTAGAAACGTATTACATATGAACATTTGTAGGTTTTAGTTATAGCTTCTGATTAGTGGCGTACACAGGAGAGGGGGTTATTTAGGTGTTCAAACTTTCCAATGGAAATGTCTGTGAACGCCAACACTACTACTTCTGTTGTTAGTATATAATAAATTATAACTATAGAATTTTTTTTACAAAAAGTTTAAGAATAAGTATACTACTTTTTTAGACTTATTACTTTTATTTTTCAGACAGATTTTTCTTATACCTACAATTTATAATTATCAATTACATAAAATGTATAATACATACAATTATGAAATTGACTACTTAATACTTATAGGTATTTAATAATATTTTTAGCAGGTTTGCATAATTATGTTATGACAACAAAACATAATTACTATTTACTATACATACGCATTAGAGAAACTACTGTTTAAGACCTAATGCATTTAATACAGAAGTACTCTTTTACCTAAGTATATTTTTTGGATACCTACCAGTAATAAAATTATATTTAAAAAGAAAAGTGAGATTATCAACATTACCTTTCTATATCCAGTCATTGCAAGTATGTCACGAGTCTGGTTCTCTAGGAAAACACCCAACAAATAACAATCAAGTACGATTAAAGCCGAAATCAAAACTTTGACATATTAGGTACTCTGATTGTCGATTTTGAGGTGGGGTAAGTAGACGATAATATTATTATGTAGATGTATGTATAATATTATTATGTGTCGCGGAGTAGGAACAAGTCACGTTACCCACTACTATACAAACCACCTTGAAAAAAATGCAGAATATTGAATAATAATTGTTGTTATTGTTTTTGAAATCAATGCGAAACGTTGAATTAACGTTTCTCAAAACAAATTTTCACGACGACTCATCATTCGTTTCACTTTTCTAAATTATAATATTCAAAGTGAATTATAGTAGTGTAGTACCTACATTAGGAACTTTGAAATTATTGTTGATTTGTAATTACTTCGAATTTCAATAATCGAACGTACCTATTGTTTATTTGTTTTTTTCTGATGGTTTTCACCATTTACTAATCACCGTAGATACAACATGAACAATGATCATCCATGAGTTTAATACAGTCATGTAATATACGTGTGGTATAACCAACTTAGTATTATCATGATAATATACATATTATTGTAATATCCCGGTAATATCAATTCTAACCACAACACGCCACGGTCGACAGATTGTATTATCAATGTTATAAGAACGATGCAAGGTGGATTAAAATCCACCTTAGGACATTGGGTATTTAAATTAATGGACAATGTTTGATGTAAACTGCTCACTGACCTACTCTCCTGTAGGATAGTAGGCCCTTGTACTATGGGGGCACGAGGCCCTTAATTAGTTAGCGTCTAGGGGCCAAATTAAGGGATAGCACATCTTAAATCTTTATTATCTTCAACTGTAATTTCTGAATTGCATAATAATTTCTAGTTTTATAAAATACTATAAAGTATAAATCGATCCTCCTTGATAATAAATTATTGGTGTAATTACAATTGGAATTATGTTATTTTTATGGTAAAAATACTAATTTCTCCTCTGAATTTTTCTGAATGTGGGGCCTTCTATAATACGAGGTTAATAGGCTTTTGCAGACCCAGTCTGTCCCTGGGTGTATTTATCATTTATTATTAGACTTGGTAAATACACCTTGGTTTGATGCTTTGTTAATTGTTTGGTTTAGGTCTATGCTTCGGTAAAAAGTATTAAAAACATTGTAATATTGTTCTACGGTAGGTAATAATCGTATTTTCCGAAAATTACTAATTTGGGTCATTGCCCATTGGTTATTTCCAAAAATAGGTACCATATTAAGTATTATCTTAATGTGTGTAGGTAATTGCCTAAAATAAAAAACGATAATGAATTATCAAAAATACCATTTATAACTTGGTCAATTTTGGACTTAAAAAGTTGGTTAAAACTGAAAATATAAAAAAAAAAAAATAATTTTAAATTATGTAAGGCAAATTGAAGTGTTACTAATGGGTGGCTGCTTTCCTCAAAAATTTTTCACGTATTATGTACAAATATTATTAAGGATATGATGTATTTTTTTTTAATTATTTGTATATGACTAATCTCATTCACATCTACTTATTGTGCCATGTGGTATAGATCGTAGATTGCATTAAAAAAAAAAAAAAAAAGTTGGTTAAACCACCAAAATGCATTAAAAAATTAGGCAAAAACTAATTAGTGGTTAAAATAGGTGGTTGCCATTTAAGAAAAAAGTCGTACTGCGCATGCGCAAGTCTAATTAAGTTAAAAAAAATTCAAAGGCTATAAAAAGGTGTATTTTTATGTCATAACAACCAACAAGAAATCAGAATTCAAATTGCAGGGCTCTAATACGAGTAATACGCAAAGATATTGAGTGTTCTCAATTAGCGTTTACACACTGTATAGTGTACGAGTAGTAAGTACCCAAGTCCATTGGTTTAAATAGAGGAGGGAGGCGGGGGGCTTGAGTCTTAAGGGGCCTTGGCCCCTCAAAAGTCCATCAAGCTGCCTCCTTTTTTAGTTGTGTGGGATTAATGTTAATAAATAATAATGTTAGCCTGACATTTTAATGTATTTCCGCCTATGTATGTACGTCTACAAATTCCTAGAGACTATAAATAGAAGAAGTAGAATGACGCTGATGTTAATTTTATAGTAATTATGTTTATTAAATAACTTATATTAAATTATTACTTATTTGCCAATACATAAAACGTTTTAATGTTATAGAACTTAGAGCCTATAGAGGACGCCACATATGGTCATTTTTGTTTCCGTCTTACAAACGTACAACATGGCAAATTTTACGTTCACAATAATCCATTTTACTCGATAATTTTACTCTGAGTAGAACGATGAATGTATTTATTTAACAATGATGTGTGTTTTTTTTTATTATATTTTTATTTATTTATTTATTTTTTTTTTTGTGTCTGCCATCACCTTTTAGGACAGAAAAAGTGCTTGGATTTTCTTCAACAGTATCTTTTCTGATAGGAAAGTGAATCTAGTTGATACTTTGGGGGGTTAAAAGTAAAAATTTCCTAGTAGTTTTCAAAAGCGCCGTGAAAAACAAAATAAAAATTAAGGAAAAACTAGAATTTGTACGCAAAATCTGTTTTCAAAAAAAAAAATCGATTTTGGTTGAATGTTTATATAAGCATTTTCTATAAACCATAACATTTTAAAAATATATTTTGACTTATTTTGAGCTCTTTAAGGACATTTTTAGTTTTTTTTCTATAAATATCAATAAAATTTTATTTTAAAGTTTAGAAACTTGCCATGTTGTACGTTTGTAATACCGAGACAACAAATGCCCGTGTAGCGTCCAATTATCAGGTGAAAATCGTACATAATATGTTTTTATAAAATGTATACATTTTTATTTTAACTAAATTTAGACCTTTTATTTTCAGGTTGAACCGACGACGTCGCCATAGTTTATTCAAATAAATCGATACTATGTAACAATAATATATTAAAGTTGACATGAACTGAGGTTGGTCCCTTGGAGGGCTCACATTTAAATTATTAATACAAGGTATAATATAATAAAATAAAATGATGACTGCATTTTCAGAATTTTTTCGGAAACCTTTAGGTATATTTCAACGAGTTAAGCACAATGTTGCAATCAGAATTTGTCGGTTGGGCAAGGTTATAACATTTTAAAGGTCGGGATTTTGCGTATAATATATATTCGCAGATTATTCTACAAATCTACATAGAAAATGCAGTTTATCTCCAAAGCGATTTTTAGAAATTTTTTTTCGGAAATCTATATATTTAAACGAGTTAAGTACCATCAGAATTTATATGTGTTCATATTTTTATTTAAATTTTTTTCGTTGGATTTTTTTATCCGTGGGTTTTTTTCCGCGATTCATTCTTTAGGTACCTATTTGTATTCGTCTGGTCCATTTCTGTACAGAATATAAATACACAATGGATGAAAGGTATAAGTTATCGATATATTAATGGCTACAGTTTTATATTATATAAGGTTACAATTTATAAATGTTTTTGACTTAAAAAAACACAATTCGATAATAAAAAATAATACAAACGATATAGCATTTTGTTTAATTCTATCCTATTTGTATATAGTGTATCAGTGGCCAGTGGGAATGTGCTAAATGTTTGGAAACTAATTGATTGGAACTCTAAACATATGGAAAATAAAATTAGAGAATGCTAATTGCTAATGTTCAGCATATAATATGTTGGAAAATAATAATTTCAAGTAAAATAAACATTATTTAATATTTAATAATACCTACACCTATGGACCACTCAGAAAAAAAAAGGCAAGGATGTCGAAATACCTTCTCAGCCACTTTACTAGAGCTTATGCCTTACGGTAGGCTATCTTGTCCAGCATAGAGAAAATACTACAGGAAAATTTACAACATTCAATGACAATAATAAATTATAATGTTCTTTGGAAGAACTCGCTACACATTTAAATAGAGTGAGAAACTCAATCCAAGCTATAAAAAATATTAACCCACGGAAAGAGGTGATTTTGTCACTTTAAGTATTTTTATGTTTAGATACTTTATAAATACACACTCATGTTAGTCATTTTTAAACGTAATTAGTCCAGTATTAGTTGTAGACATATTAACTAATTCAAAATATTTTCTTTCCAATTATAATAGTTGCTACAAATGTCAAGTACTTAATTTAAGCATTCGTATGTAAATTATACAGCATTTAAAGTCAACAATTCAGATAATAATAAATAATTAAAAATAAAGTTAAAAAAAGTTTGGTCAACTGTTTGCATATTTCTTGAACTGTAGCATCTTTAATAATAATATATACAATAAATAATATACACAACGTTGGATGTGTCCCTTAAGGAGCCGAGGCACTGTAATATGTATTATACTATTATATACTGACAAACTGATAACAGCCATTGATAGATATACATTACATATAAATATAAATTATATATTTAAGCCATGGTAACAACTAACGAACAGACGGACGGACACATAAGGTGTCAAACTTTTTGAAACTAAAACGCGTCATTATTAGGCATTTAGATGCAATTGTTTAAATGTGTATACCAAGTACCAACATGTATAGGTATATTACATGTTAACAATAATATTTTTAAATTTTATCAATATTTTTGTGAGTAATTGTTAATATTATTTTCTTTTCTAGAATCTTGAATCATTCGTCCTGTATAAGAGGTACGACTAAAAATAACATAATATTTATCGTTGTACTCCCTACTATAGTCGAGTATAGGCAACTAAATATTCTGCATTTTCTGAACCCTCTTATCAGAAATATAATCATAATAACAAGGTGAATATCCATCTTGGATTATTATTATTTATCTACAATCTATTCTACACGCTTCACGGGTTTTGGATTTCAGTTTTTAACACTCAGCAGTCGGCAATATCGCTTTTTCTACCTTTTAATTACTTATCTGTAGAATATTTTGAAATTTAAAATAGTTGTTTTGTTTATTTTTTTAATTATATCACAATAAAAATCTAAACGTTCAAAACAGTTCCCATTATAACCCATAACGATGAATGTTGCAAGAAAACAATTGAACACCATAAAAATTTTTCATGCAAAACTATTAGATACGGTAAAGTACTATTTATATTAGTTTCTTCTTATTAGTTATTTTATTCTTCTTCTTGAAACTCTATATTATAAGAAATAAATAACCATTCATTTAAATTCATTAATATTTGAAAAAAACTATTTTCTTTTCTATTATAATATGACATAGTGCCTAAATATTAGTTGTTTTAACTTATAATTTTGTTTATTTTATGGATATAAATTGAAGTTTTTCTTAATTTTGTTACAATTGCAATAAAAACATTGTACCTAAATTCAAGACAAATAAAAATATGTTTGAAATTGTATTTGTTTATCTTCAAATTTTACAAATTTATGCACTCATTATAGTTAAAACGACATCAAAATGATCTTGCCAATAACTACAATCAGGATATTGAACGCCTTAAATTCGAACAAGAATCATTGAAAGCTCAAGTTGAAGCAGAATTAGCAAGACTTAAAAAACAAAAGATTCAAACCGGAAATGTAAGTTAAATAATCATTTTATAATGTAAAACCCTTTCCATTGAATTGATTTAGATCACATATTTATAACTGGCAATAATAAACTATAATTTACAAATATCAAAGAATAAAATCCTTAAATGATGATTCCTATAAATAGCTACTTTGTTTTACCCAGCTATTTTTATGATAGTACTGTAATAATAATGTATAAATTATTAAACGGATATAATTATATATTATATATTTAAAACTATTTTGTTATTAAATATTTTGTTTAAATTGTTAATTTATTATATCTATTTGAGATGCTTTTTGCTCTTGGTTTGTCTCTAAATTCTCACAGCCCAGTGGCGCCAAATCAAATTAGAACTGCTAGTTAAAATAGTTTAACTGACTAACCCCTTCAAATGACTGAGAAACTGGCTTAACTAATTTAATAACATTCCCGTGTTTAATGCAATTATAGCAGAAATACTAGGAAGTATATACTCTATTATTTTACCTACCTACCAAATTTTTAAGGCAGTTAAATTGAACTACCTGAAGTATGTGTTCGGCATTACTTCCATAATCTAATTATTATATAGGTTATACATTATAATTTATAATATTCTTATCTAACTAATAAATAAATAATAAACTATATAGTATACCCTACTATATTAGTTAACTGTGCTTGATTAATTATTTATGATATAATAATAATAATAATGATTCCAATAAAACAACAATATTGTTACGAGTGAAACCACATTAACTGTAGAAGAAAATAACAAATAAGTAAAAAAATAAATATATATTTAAATTTATATGATAAAAAATGTCAACAGCAATTATTGCCATCAAAAAATAATTCTTAGGATTAATTTTTTTTTACATTAATTTACAAAAACAGGTAAAGATGCAATATAAAGATTTCATAATGTACTATGCTAAAGATAGCTGAACATATCTTTCTATAACTGAATTTTCAATGAAGGTAAAACATTAGATATTGGAAGGGTATGAAGATTATTCATACCTTTCTACTATATGTAAAGCCGTGTAGAGAGAAACTCTGGCCCTGGGTAATACCTTGGGGACCCCACTATTTTTGACCACCTATCATTAACATCGTCAGGTAACTGTGAGGAGTCAATCAATTTTCCATTATTTTTTATAAAATTCTTATCTTTAATTTTATTGTTTCTTTAGTTTAAAATAATTGAGTAGTCCCAAATGTCCGTGCCCAGTGGGAATTACCCCCAACATACTTCCCGCTTCTCTTCAGGACTGACCATAATGCTGTCTATGAATTTAATTGCAATAGAGTTATTAAGTGGATTAAAATATATTTATCTATTTTATTAATTAATAACTAGAATTGTTAAATAAGACATATTTTATTAATTTGATTTGTTTACAGGACATTAAAATAGAAGTAAAGAGTAATATTGATGATGTTAATAAAGAAGACATTTCGACTGTGAAAACAATTGAAAATGATAAATGCAGTGATAATATTGATGTTAAAAAGAACAATCAAACTCTTAAAATTGAAAAGAAACAAAAAAAAAATAATCCAGGTATGAGAAACAATACATTTATAGACTTATATTTATTATTATTATTATTATTATTGAAATATGAAAGAATTAAGTTCATTATATACTGAAATAATACAATACATTTTAGCTGTTCCTGCAAAGAGTACCATTACCACACCAGTAGATTTTGGTAGACTAGATTTACGTGTTGCTAAAATTTTAAGTGCTTCCAAACATCCTAATGCTGATGCTCTATATGTAGAAACTATAGATGTGGGAGAAGAAAAACCAAGAAATGTTGTATGTATATTGTACATAAACATTATTAGTGATTTATTTAAAAATTCATATCAGTTGAAATTTAATAACAATAATTAAATTCTTAAGTACCTAAACATATCTGAATCTCCTATAGGAATGTACTTTATTTTTCGAAAAAAAACTTATATTTTACTCATTTTATATTGCTTCTAGGTAAGTGGATTAGTGAAATTTGTTCCATTGGAAGCAATGTCTAATCGCATGGTTGTGTTGTTGTGTAATTTAAAACCCTCTAAAATTAGAGGTGTCTTATCTGAGGCAATGGTAATGTGTGCTAGCTCGCCTGAAAATGTTGAAATACTGGAACCACCTCCAGGTTCAGTGCCAGGAGATTTTATAAACGTAGATGGATACACAAGATCTCCAGATAAGGTATTGAAAGTATTTGAAGAAATTGCACAGGATTTGAAAACAGATGAAAATTTACAAGCTACATATAAAGGAATACCTTGGACTGTAACTGGTAAAGGAGCTGTTTTGGCGAAATCTTTAAAAAATATTAAAATTAAATAATTAAATATTTCCTCAACATAAAAGCAAAGCAATATAATATATTTATTTTGCATTGTAACATCATAACTAATATGTATAGTATTGTATTTGTTTTTGTTGAATAAATCTATCAATCACATTAGTCTGTGCCTTTTAATTTATACTATTTTAACATTTTTATTTTTTTATTTTTTATTGATATAATTAAACCTAGTCATTTTTTAGGCGAATTATAAAAACTAAAATTCAAATTTCCTTAAGGATGCTAAAATATAATTAATATAAATGATTAAACTTCAATTATCTGAAGAAAATCAAAGCAGCGTTACTGCCCCAAACGTCGATGACAGATACAAAAATTAAAAACAATTAAAAAAAAACCACATCATTGAAAAATCAATACATTAATCGAAGCTGAGCGCTCAGAATCTAAAGTAATACTAAAATATTTATATTATGAACAGTTAAAAAAAAAAAATAAGTATATTTAAGATAAAATGTATTAATAATTAGGACAAATACTGTTTAATAGAGGTAATGAATTAACATATCATATTTTCTACTACAATAAAAAAAAATGTTATTTTTATTAATATTCTCTATTTAAATATGTTTCTATAATTATTTTTTACTTGGATAAATTGTCCTATACATTGGTTATTTTATCCGTTGGATATTTAGACATTGAATATTATAAAACAGGGTATTTTGTTCCAATATACTGCCTGTCATAAGTGTTTCGACAGAGAGGTTGTATTAAAAATTAATACTTGTTAAGACTAAAGTAAGATCAACAATGAGTGAAGATCGTTTGGATAAACTCACGACAATAACTTATGAACCAGACGTAAACATTGATATTGAACATACAATTGACAACTTTTCAAGAAAAAGTAAATTTCTTACAAAAGTATTACAGTATTAAGCTTCTTGTTGATAAAATATGTGTATAATGGAATAATAATATGTGTTTACTTGTTACCTACTTAAAATTCTAGATTCTGAGCGGAGCGATGAATGTATATTGATTTTACAATGATGTGTGTTTTTTATTCATTTATTTTATTATTTTTTTTAATTTTTTATTTTTATGTGTGTATACACGATAAGTAATCGAAATAATACTTCGATTTTCAACTTTAGTATCTTGTTTGATTGGAAAGTGAATATCTTTAGTGCATTGGGGAGGTCAAAATTTAAAATTTTAGTAATTTTCAAAAGCGCCAAAAAAAATTAAGGAAAAACTGGAATTTTTAAGCAAAATAATTTTTCACAAAATTGAATTTGGTTTTCGGCGTAACTTTAAAACAAACGACCGTAGATACATGCAATTTTCACTGATTGTTTATATTTGCATTTTCTATTCACGATAACATTTTCAAAATATTTTGAACTGTTTAGGGACATTTTCATTTTCCATTTTTTTTTAGTTTTTTTTTTTAAAAATATCAATAAAATTTTATTTGTTGGTTAAAAAAACTTGAAAATGTAATAGAAGGCCCAGTATATTGTTTCAAAGGTAGATGAAAAATATTAAAAATCCTTAGTCACAGTTTTTTTTTATAAGCATTTAAAGTTGAAAAATTGACAAAATATGGAAAAATGACGAAAATTAGCAAATTATTTTGAGTTAAGAATTCGTAAAAACTTTTCTTTTTAAATCTAAGATTTTAAAATGTAATACAAGATTCCTTATAAAATTATTTACTTTTATCAAAAAAGAAATGTCTATAAGAAAGTCTAATTACATTTTTATGAGCGCTCGAAATTCAAATTTTTACAACATTGGATATTCACTCGATTTCTCATGTAGCGATTTCCTTATTTTGTTGTAATTCAAAAACGAATAATTGTAGATACATGAAAATTTCACTGAATGTTCATATTAGCATTTTCTATACACTGTACAATTTTGGAAATATTTTGACTTTTTTTGAGCTGTTTACGGACATTTTCAGTTTTAAATTTTTTTAGTTTTTTTTT
>WHPZ01585342.1:30295-51964 GCA_016617965.1 Macrosiphum rosae
CCGAGGGACGCCATTCGTGTGGTTGTGTGCGGTGAATACAATACTGGGTCACTGGGACAACTGACAGAGGAGAGCGACGCCCCTCATGGTCCAGTGTTCGGGTGGTCTGTCGATGGGCACTGACACGGCGATCACGAAGTTGGTGGAATGTCCGGTGGTGGACAGCGTGCCCCTCCGCTCGGCCGTCTTGTACATCGGACACAGGTACACTGTGCCGGGTGGCGCCATGGACCTCATCGCAGGCAGCAAGTGGATCAACGGCATGGCGCAGAACAGTTGTTTCGGTTTCGATTCTTTCAACACGGCCTTCCGGTCGCTCCATCGGGCCCCATCCAAGTACAGACCGTACACGTAAACGCCGTCAACGGGTTCGACGTCTGTCGCCGCCGATTTCTTTAATATCTGCGGCATTATAATAATGTGTTGTTATCATTATTCGCTATCCATTCGCATCTATTTTAATATGCTATTATTCGTGGGTGGAGGGCAGAAGGCGATATGTGAATGCGATTCTCACCCTACGGAAGTTAAGCATAGGTTTTTTTTCTATAACTATTATAACGATAATATAATTGGCAAAATATTTAATGATCACCCCTCCACATTTACTCCGGGTCGAGTTTTATATCCACCAACGCGGTAGAGATATTCGAATGGCAGAAATGATGCAATATAATATACCTATAATAGTAATATTAGATTATAATTTAACTGCTATGATTGACCAAACATTTTTTTGACCTAACCAGAATTATTTTTTTTATTTTATAAGATTAAGTTTGTTTCATTATCCATTTCGGATTTATGCTTTAGTCATGCTCATGCAGACTATTTTTCTTCATTACCTATTTTATTGCACTGTTTTTAACTTTAGCTATCTTTAAAAAATGTAAATTGTATAGGCTGTATGATACTCTATGTACCTACAATAATACTGTTTAGTCCCCTGGGTAGTCATTATTTTAAAAATGTTTGAAGTTATAATTATTATTAAAGACTGTAGCACTCAATTGAAAACTGTCTTAATTTCCCCTAGCGTACCGATCAACGTTATATATATATAAATTCAGACGTCCAATACAAAATAATATATTTTATCAATACATTTTGAATTCTGCTCGTCAGTTAATATAGATAAAATAGGCACCTCTTTCAAGTATTTTGTAGTTATTGTGGTTTTCTTATAACGATATTTCTACTTTTTTCGCTGTGGTAAATATATATATTGTTTCTAATCATAAATTTTTTGATAATCTACTTCCCAATAATTTTTTTAGTGAACGTGTTATTTTTTTTTTATACTTAATTTTGTCGAAATAGCTTATTATTCAGTACAAAATATTTAATTAAATCTTATAACCATCCTAAGAAAAGAATTTACTTATAAAAATATTTATGCTTTTTAAAATAATAAAACATTAGTAGTTAGATATATTATTATATATAGATTTATAGGTTCCGATTTATTTTTGTTAGTGTGTAACATTTATAGCTTTATTTTTATAAAAGTTCTTCGAAATGTACTGCATTTGTGCAGAAAAAAAGACTACAATTTACAAAAAAAAAACAGTTCTAAAATATTATCTAGAATGTAATGTAAGATAATAAGATGACATACTTTATAATCAAATGTTAGTAAATCAATCGGTATCTTATACTTTCTGGCAAAGTTCTGTTGCGTTCCAGTCAAAAAAGCTTGCGTGAAATAAAATCCAGACAACCAGAACAATTTTGGAGCATCGTTATCGTACCATTTCTAAATATTACAATGAATAATTTATTATTACCAATATAAACAAGTAACAACTATAATGTGCTATTTATGATTCATATTATATAATATTGAGTCAAGTATTATTCTCTAGATAGTGGCTGTAAATTAAGTATTAGAAATTTAGACATTGTACCTATTATCCAGTCAAATTAGGAAAAAATATTGAAACTAATTCGTCGAAAACTTACCTATTCGAAAAAATGAAGACCTGATAATTTTTACATAAGATTCCGATTTTTATATTTTTTTTATATACATTACCGTAGTCTAAAAATTGTTTGTGGCTGTGCGCTATAGTTATTACTTATTTGCGATACTAGAATATTTAATAGTCCAGTCAAATTAGATCAAAAATCGGAAAAAATTTGCCCCCAAATGAATTTGGTATACACTTAAATTATCTTCCTAATTAACATACTATAGTCTTGACGCCTAACCCTTGTGCGTATCTCTCCACTCCCCAAAAAAGGGTGAAATCTACCCTCACACTATTTTTCTTATAATTCGTTAACCGTTTAACTCACGATAAAAAAGTAAAGGATAAAAAACAAAGACCATAAAATTTACTATAAGAATATAATATTTTATTCACTTAAATTTTAATGTGGTAGTTTTAAGTAAACTTTTAAAACTGAATATTTTTTTAAAATTTTTTTTTAGCAAAAAATGTATAGTTTTACACCAAAATTACCTATTAGAAAAAATTATATCTCTTTATTTTTACATAATATAATTTTTTTTTATACTTTTTTATTTTATTCATGACCATAAGTTGTAAGGTTGTTGTTGTTTAAGACGGGGCGGTGTTATATCTATACCTTGTGTAGGTTTAATTATCAAATTATAATATTTTAAAATGTTCAAACGTAGATTATAGTTAATAGACATATTAGTAGTAATATTTTAGATTGGTCGGAGCTTTTTTTCTTTGTTTTGAATTAACTATTTTACGAAATTGGCTCTCGACTGATTTATTGATAAGAAATCAGATTTATATGATATGAAAGCTAATAATCTAACTTGCAAAAACGCCATTCTCTGTAAGAAATCTTTCACATAACTCCCCAGTGGTTTTAAAGACGGATAAGAATTTCTTGCCCAAGCTGTCGGAATTTTTCCATTTATGATACTCTGACAAAGTTCTTCCAGTTCATTAGATATTAATATTAGACCTAATAAAAAAATTACACATATTATTATTCATGTAGTTTTAGAGTAAAAATGTTGATTGTATTTTGTGTTGTTTCAAGAACCAATTTTTTATGCGTCTAGTGTGTAAACTTTACAGCAATATTGATACAATTAGATAAGTAGATTATTATATTTTATCTTGTTTAATAAAGAAGACTACGTAGGTATATAAACATTATGGTTTAGTGAATATCATAAGTAATGATCAACAGATCATTGTAGAATATACAATAACAATTTAATATTTAAATATTTTCAGTAGGTACCAATAATTTGTTACACACTTTTATTTAATCAACGGCATGACATACCTTTGATAGCTTTTTGGACATTAATTAGACTTGATGTTATTACATTCAAAAGATTATTGAACCGTCCCATTTCTTGAACCAAAACTGTGTTCATAGACTGACTGTAGGTAGTAGGATATTTTTCTAATGCAAGAACTGTGTCAAACGGAATCGGAAGTTTATTTAGAACATCTACAGCAAATATAATGATAAGTTCTTCTGACGATACTCCTTTTCCTTCCTTTGAACTTTCCATATTCTATATTTTGTATGCGTTTAATAAATATAATAAACCATAAAAGTATAATCATTGTCATGTATAATAATGAATGATTAAATATATGTGAAATGTATACGTCATTATCTTTATAACAATATTCTGAATCAGAATTATAGTAATATGGAATATTATAAAAAAAATTATCAATTTAACAATTGAAAACCCCAATAATCATAACTGCAAATAATATTAAAGGATTAGGTATAGGTTAGTAAATGGTTTTATTTTTCTTACAAAATATATATCAATAAAATGTTATAACTTATATTTTATCAGTAGAATAAGAATGAGAATAAAATTGTTATGACTGAGATAATGCTTGATATATATTTTATTTGTACCACTTTGAACACTATGTGTTATAAACTATAGAGATAGAAAATCTGGTATTAAACCGGATACCGAGTACTGGCCGAGTAAAATTTTTTATACTAACCGGGTATCGAGTATAGGCTGAGTTGAAATGTAAATACAAAATGGGTGTTATACTGCTATCAAAGTACCAAGTATATAGTAACATTAGACAGTAAACACGAGACTTATTTTTGTAATTCGTAGAAGAAAAACATGATTTGTTTATAATCAACTGCCTATTGTAAATCGGTTCAGTTATTCCAATATTTACCAAAATAAATTATAATTTATTACCATAGAATTTTAGATTTTTTCCGTTATATTAATTATATGTACCTATGCGTATATTTATAAATAGAATATCAGCGTTTGCCATTGGATATGAGTCAAGTAAAAGTGTAGTATTTCGCAGGGTACCGAGTAAGGGTACCCGGCGATGTATTTATAACCTATACCTATCACCTATGTACAATTTCAAATTTAAGTATATTATTACAAATTTATTAACAACCCGTTATTATGATCGTTTGAAAAATATTTTTCTGATAATATTTTTATGGTATGATCAATATTCAACGTTCGTGAATTACAACGTTATGGACATTATTGGTGTACGATGTACATACCTGAGTACTGAGCACAGAAGTAAGAAGAATGTCAGATTCTTGTTGTTCTTTAATGAGATCTGCATTCTCGTTCATACCAAATATGGTAGGTCGAGTGATTGAAGGTAGATCTTGAATGTAATCCACGAATTGATCGTACTGTTTCCAATTTGGGCAATAGTAAATTCCTAATTAAGTATGATAATGAGTTGAGCCAAACACGTGAAATAAATCTATTACCCAATATTCTTAAATTTACCAGATTTATCAAATCTATAATTTTTATATTTGACAATTTCTTGCGTATAGAATTTGTTTAGAAACGTAATTAGACACCTTCGGTCCCAGTCGTCGGTTACACGGCCACCGTAGTTGCATTCACCAGTCAAATAACGCAAAGCTTCAAATTGAATCTTTGTATACTCGTTCAGGAAGTTTTGTAACTGAACGACACTAATTCTGAGGTCAGTCTCGTTGAATTCGTATGGCCGATTCCATCCGATTGGACCGAAATGACGCCGCTCTTGTATAAGGGCATGGAAGAAACAAAGCCCAAAAAGCATCTTTTTGAAATTACTGCCTTGTTTACAGCCTTCAAAGAATTCTTCATTTACAATCGGATCACTTGTAAACGATCTACACCGAAAAATAGATAGTCAATTATGATGTTTCTTAAATCAATATAATAATATATAAATACCTGTAAAGGTTGGCTCGAAGTCCTTTTGGTGGTTCATTTGTAATTTTTATACTATTTTGTAAAACAGATACAGGAAAGTACTCCACGGGATATGACGTCAACCAAAGTCTAAACTCGGGATGAGTGTGCTCAGCAGTGAAGCTTTCGCATATCTAGTAAAATAGACAACTGCTAAAACTTATCAGTTGAAATAAATATATTTCATCTTTTATTTTATTTGAAAAGTTAATAAATACTAAGTCAAGAAGACAAGTTTCCGATATTTTTTTATCGAACCATTGATTGCTGGTAGTATCGATGATTTTTTAGGCTTTTGAATCCAACTGACTTTAGGGTCTCTCACGCTACGGTCAGGTCCTTAATATAGATTTAAATTTAACTACTCCATCTTACTATCTAAAACTTAATAGTGTCTTTCAAAACTGAGATTTAAGTGAGGACTCTATAGGGGGGGGGGGGGTACCTGGTCGCTTTGTACTTCACCGGATACGCCTAGGTAATCCGGTTAAATTATTATTAGTTATTTAATATTTTCCTATTTATATTTGAATTTTGAACATATATTATTAATAAATAAATAATATGAATAATTTAAAACTAAAATGGTTTTCTGAAAACGTAGCGAATAATTTTTATTTTTATTGAACTTACAGGTACAGTATGAACTACTTATGAGAAATCTTGTATTACATTTTTAAACCTTAGCTAAAAAATTGATAATTGTACCTTTATATTTAGAATTATACCTTATTGTACCTCTTTAGAATTACGATATTATTTGTACATTTTAGTGATTTTGATCAAAGTTTGAATTTTAATAATGATTATAACAAAAAATCGTGCTTATGTATCTTTGATTTTTTTAAATAGCTATAATATCAATTTATAAGAAAGTTTTTATTACCAATAATTATAGAGAAAAACGCAAAAAAAAACAAAAAAATCATATGTCTCAAAAAAATTCAAAATATTTTAAAAATATTATGTTGTATAGAAAATGGTGGCATAGGTAATGCATTGATATAAAGTTCAAATATTTAATAATATTTGGTTTTGTGTTACACCAAAAAACAAAAATCGATTTGGTTGAAAATTGGTTTTCCGTAAAATTATCATTTACCTGTTATTTTAAAAGCAAGAAGTAAAAGAAATTTTAGACTCTGAGTGGAACGATGAATGTATTGATTTTACAATGATGTGTGTTTTTTTTTATTTTTTTTTTCGTGTCAGTGTACACGGTAACTAGTCGAAATAATGCTTTAATTTTCAACTTCAGTATCTTGTTCTTGGAATGTGAATCTAGTTGGTGCATTCGGGAGGTCAAATTCCCAATAGTTTTCACGAGCACCGGGATTAAACACATACAAATTAAGGAATAATGGGAATTTTTACGCGCAATCTGTTTTCCAAAAAATCGATTTTGGTTTTTGGTGTAGCTCTAAAACAAATTAATGTATATACATAATATGTTCACTGGTTGTTTATATTTGCATTTTCTACACACGATAAAATTTTTAAAATATTATGATTTGTTTTGAACTGTTTAGGGACATTTTCATTTTCCATTTTTTTTCAGTTTTAATTCTAAAAATATCAATAAAATTTTATTTGTTGAATAAAACTTGAAAAAAGAAAACTTCCCAATAATATTATAAAATACTTATGACATCGAGATCCACCTTTATCGGAAAAAAAATAAAATTTTATAATAAATAAGATAGGTAGCTGTAAATAAAATCAAATACCATTTTTGAACTATTAGATTTAGTATTTTTGTAATGACCTAATGATTTAATATAATATTATGTAATACAAAAAATATTTATAAAAATATTTATAAATAAATCCAAAAAAAAAAAAAAAAAATGGAGAAACGATTATGAGCCAACCTCCCCGTGGTGTCTCCTGGGTAACGCCAATAGACTCTAAATAATAAAATAGAAAATAATGTGTACCTTAAAGTATTGGTACTTAAATGTGGTATTATTTAAAAAATATGATGTACGACGTACCATGTACGTAAACGTTGCATTCATTTTTGGTGTCTGAAAAAATGTGTACCTAAACGCTAATTACTCGTGTCCAAAACCATTCTCCCAATTACAATGTAAAAATATATTTTTCGGCGTTTATTTTAGAAATAATCAGTAGGTATAAAAGTGTTGAAAAATTGCCATAGAGGTGCTCTTATTAATTGTTGTCACATTGACAATATTAATATTATAACAGGGCTTGCAAACGTTATAGTAACCTTATGATTATATAACGTTATATTTGACAAAAAAACGATTGAAATTTGTAAAGGTAATTATAAAGGAAAGTGACAATCAAAAATAATTAAATACCATAAAACAAAACATAACGATTAACAATAGTACCTATATTGTGTGGCCGGTGCATCCGAATTGCATGCCACAAAAATTAATTTAAATTGGAATGTCGAATTGCATCCCGTCTCTTGGAAGGGTTTGTCAGAATTGCATGCCACCTCTTAGATGGGTATGTCCGAATAAAATGACTAAATAACTTACTTTTCCACTGGAGGAACGGGATTTTGTTACATTACAATAAAATACATAAATATTGTAAAAGGTGACAACTGTGAATAATAAATATTAAATAAAACTATTTTTCATTAACAACAAAGGCAATTAGTTAAATTAAACTATTGTAGTTTAGGGTAATCAAGTGAGTGTATTTTACATGTTTACATAGTATTTCAAATAAATAATATTGTTTTAAAATTTGGTGGTTTTTTTTGACATTTCAAGCACACAATATTACAATTTAAATATACAATATATTATGTATAATAATAGTTCATAATAATAAAATACGTCAATATGGAAAATATATATTAATAATTTTAAGTTATAAACATTTTCAGTTTTAGATTTTTTTAGTTTTTTTTCTATAAATATCAATACAGTTTTATCTGTTGGGCCAAAAAGTGTAAAAATTTAATACAAGGCTCCTGATATATTGTTACAATAGCAATTGAAAAATATTAAAAATACATAGGCACAATTTTTTTTTATAAGCATTTAAAGATCGAATTTTGACAAAATTTATCAAAATCTCGAAAATTATCAATCATTGTAATTAATAAATTATAAAATGTTCAGTTTTTAAAGCTAAGGATTACAAATTTAAAACAAAGGTTCTCTTAAATATTTCATACTGTAACCAAAAAATCTAAAAAAATATAAAAACACAGTTTATTTTTATAGTCATTTTAAGTTCAAATTTGGACGTAATTACAAATTAAAAAACCTAGAATAACTATTTTAGTTATTTTGTTATGATCGTATAATATTATTCGTGGGTAGGTACTTGAAACTTCTAAAGTACACTATTATATATCCATGATGGTTTGTTATTGATGTATAACCCGTTATAAGTACCTAATGGATATTGTGATATGATTAATTTGGAATTTATTATAGGTACCTATTATATGTCAATTTTTTTTAATACCATAGATATGTATATAATATGTCTTAAACCTAGACTGACACACCGTCTCCGCTCAGAATTGTTTTTCTTATACAATTATATTTATCATTGAATTCAAATGTAATACTATCCATTAAACAGTGACCTCCTTGTAACCTACAGTACAGCAGAGCGACATCCACTTACCCACCTTTCTTACTTTGAACTCCCAAACTACCAATTAATGCAATTTTCTACCAGAAACCATCCTTAAGATTGAAAATTGAAGTGTTTTATTTTTACAGTAAAAGGGCGATGATAGACAGAAAAAAACACACATGGCATTGTAAAATAAATCCATTCATTACTCTACTTAGAATCTAAAATTATAAAATGAATAAAAGCAACTTGTATATAATAATATTTTACAAAATAATAAATAACTGCTCAAAAGTAATCTTTTTATATTTATATCGATCTTAATAATGAACTATAAAGTATAAAATTGAAGTAGGTAATAACTATAGTACTTAAGTAAAAACAGTGATTTATTATTTTGTCAATATGTTTTTTGCTTTATAAATAATTAAATTCAATGAAAATAATAATCGACCATAGACTGCAGTTAGATTTGATTAAATAAGTTAAAACAATTACCATTTCAAGTTGTGACATCCAACTTTTAGCTAAATGACAATTTTGTAACAATACCCAGTTACCCATTCTTGTAGCTTCAGTGATAAGTCTTGATGCAATAGGCCCTTGTCCTTGACCTAATGATAACGCCGATAAACGTGTAGAAAATCCCTGAGTGAAAAGAAAGAAAACTATAGTAAATTGCATCATACTTATAAAATATGTATTATATATTATTATGTATGGAAATATACTAGTTTTTCTGAAAATTTTAACAACATTGCAGTTGGGTCTGCTCCAGGTGTCAAAACAAAAACTAATGGAGTTAAACAATTGGAGTCATCAAAAATTGTTGGTAAATCAAATGGCAGGGGAACTGTGAATTTATGATCCAATACTGATTCGTCTGTTAAAAAATAAAAGTATTAATCCAGATAATTAGAAAACCATTTAGCATCCATGATTTGTAATAATAATAATCTTACTAGCAACAAAATATTGAACAGCTGGTATAATTTTATCATATCGAAGTAAACGTATTATGAGACATTTTTGAAAATAATTCAGATGTTTATCCCATGGATCAGGAAAAGGTGCCAAATGTGGTTCCAATGAATCGTAAATTTCTTTCCATTTATCCGTGTTGGTTTCGAAATCCACTTTTATATTCTTTAAATATAAAGTTAATTTTTTTAGTACGATTTATTTAAAACATATGTATAACTAAACGTTAAAAATAAGATTTTAAAATATTACCTTGAATTTAGGAAGATTTTCAAGTCTACATAATTCGTCCCAGCTTTTATTCTGTAACCAACTGATCTGATTTTTGAACGGATTATCTAAACTAATTCCACCTGTAAGGAAGAATATCCATTCATCCATGTCCAAATCTTCAGATAAATTAATAGCCATAATCAACGATAGTAATAACTTGTCCTAATAATAATTAATGATTATTAAAATTAAATGTCTAAATAGACAAACAAAAATTAACCTTTATATTTTTTCTTAGTCACCTATTATTTATAAAGATATAATTTAAAGAACATTTGTTACATAAAATATTATAATATTGTATTTATACAACAATTAAATATTATATTTTTAAGAAAAATATGTTAATTGTACCTATAGTTAATACATTATTAGATTACTAAGTTATATAATGTAAATTACGTATATTGTTAAAATCAATTTATATTTGTTTAAAGATGACCAAATTATAATATTTCATTTGCTTATATATAGCCATATAGGTACTTTGGTTATAAAATTAAAATCTTAAGTTATCAGTAAAAATTACTTTTTCAAATAAACTTCTGCATATGTTAACGTATAAGGAATATGTAAAATATTTCATTAATTCATTTGTTCGATCTTCGATGTTTATACGTTTAGGGCTATTTTTGATAGCTACACTGAATAAATGTATAAACCACGCTAGAGAATATTGATACATGGGGTCAATATTTGCCAACGTATCAATGGTGAAAAATAGTTTAGTTGAATGTGTGGCAACAATACGGTATTGTTGCCTAGTTTTGTCTATTATTCGTTCAGTGATTTCAGATTCTGCTTGTTTTTCTTTTATTTCGTTTGCTAACGTTTTTGAAGAACTTAATATGGTTACAGCGCCTTCGTCCTCCAAAATATTTCCTTCAGTCGAACTCAGGACTTCCAATATTTTATCTTCGATATCTTTTAAGGATCTAAAAAAATTTTTTTTTTCTAATATATAATATTTATTAAAGTAGGTAGGGATGAATATTAGATCGTTAGAGCTGAGTGAGTGTCTTCTAATGATTTGATTTATTTTTTTATTTTGGGACAGTGTAAAAATTCAAAAAGCTTTATACATCAAATATTTAAATTGGATGTTAATCACACATTTTACTCAAGTGAGTAAGTGAGTTATTTTAAATATTTTAGTATAGTTTCTAGAGAAAATCTTAAAAATAAAAACAGGAAAATAGTTATGTATTGTGATTATTTTTCAAAATCTTAATTATTTCTGACCCTTTTTTAATCTAGTTATTTATATTTAGCGATAAATATTATAATATATTATACCTATGGACATTATGCACTTCTGTGAACAATTTGTTTATTGATTGATTGAAGAATTAATAATATACTAAAATACTAAAATTGAATTACTTACTTGGCATTTTTAGCACCTTGGATGATCAATTCATTCTTTACAGTTTCTAAATCAGGTCTATCTTTAGCTACTACTTCACCTAGTAACTGATCTTCCAGGCCAATAGGTGTTATCATAAAATTCAATAATACCACTTTTACAGCTACTTCTGGTAAGTAATGTGGATTTTTCAATTTAGTTGTTATATAAAACCTTCAATTACATAACATTATTAAAAAATAATTATATATATATATATATAAAATAATATAAAAAATCATGTAAGTCAATAAGGATACCTGAAATTGGGATTATATTCAATGATGGAATCACCTAATGTTAGGCAGTAAGTTCCACGAGTTAAAAATATCTGTTTTAACAATACAGGGTCTAATATAGGATCCAATTCTTCATAAATGTTTTCTAATAAAACCTAAAATGTACTAAACATTAAATTTTTTTTTTTAATTTAATGATATATTTAATTTTATATTAAAATAAAATGTTAAATGTAGTAATTGCATATTATACTCTAAAATTAGGATGTGTGAGGAATTCTAAAGAGAAGTTCTTTAAAATACTGATGAGATATTGAGATAGTGTAACGTGTAAGGAATACCAGCAAATTAGTATATTGTGATAGCTGGTGACATGTATTGCCATTTAGGAAATAATAAGCCAGGGTATGTAGGGTATATGAAGAAAGAATTAAAAATATATATTTTATACTGGTTGGCCACTAGTGATGGCATGCTCCAAGACAGTAATATAGTTGGATGAACTGAAGCGTATTGTGTTTAAAGAGTTTTCCATTTCCATTGTCTTAATCCATTTGTTTGCCTGTCCTTGTGGATCAATCATTAAAGCCGACCGTCTAGCATTCCTGAAGAAAAATAATTGGAAATTTAGAACACATAAATATTTAGTTTTAACTTTTATTAGTCTGTATCAAATTATGCAGTTTCCTTACATGACAATAATGCCATTATCTATAGAAAATAAATCCGTAGGCAACCCAGCTACATTCCAAGCTCTGATTACGACTGGCTGTCCAAGTATTGCACTTAATTGAAAATCTTTAGAACATACAATTTTATTTTCGAGGATTTCTTTCACCCAATCTTTGATTTGATTGCTTCTGTAGTCCATTGTGAATGGACCTAAGTATGCAATAATACCGGAACTTATTAACAAGTCACCTGAAATGAAACATATTTAGGTATTTTTTTTATACTAATCGAGCTTTCTAAGATTACGTTGACATACCTGTAAGGTTTAAATATCTTTCTCCGAGATCCTTAGCCATTTGCCCCCACCGTTGTTTTTCCCCTCCTAATCCACCTATTAAATCTTCAGCTCGTATCATTTTTGTTTGTACTTCATCAGCATTATCTTGTAACTTTGCCATTTTTCGTTCATTTTCTTCAAGGTTTTCTTGCACGAGTTTTAGTTTCATTTCAACCTCTTTGAGCTGTGAACGTTTTTCTTTAAGTTCATCCATCGCACTATTATACATAGATTCTGCTTCAGCTAGAGCAATTCTTTTTGGTCTTATCTCTTTTGCCACTTTGTCATAGCTAGATATTGCTGTTACCCATTTGCATAAGCCTTCCGCAGCAGTTGAAGCTTTTTTAATTAGTTTTGGTTCAAAATCTGGGTTCGTAAGATACTTTTCATTGATAACTTTCATAACTGCATTTGGTATATTATCCTTATCAAAATTAATGAGGTGTTCTAAAAACTTCATGTCATTAAGTAATTTTTTTGAAGGTCCCCAATAATCTTCCACCATTTTTCCAGTGGATGGGTCAGGAACTTTGTCAGGTTTTACTTCTTTTATGATGCAAATAGTTTCCATAACCAATTTAACCCCATTAGGAGGATTTTTCATGGATTTTACGAATGTCATATCACCAGGAGTCAATGTATTTAATGCAGCAAGAGCAGCATTCAATACAGGTTTTGCAGCTTCCATGTGAGCTTCACACTCGTCCTTTATTTCTTGTGCTTCGCCTGCAGTTATCTGTGCCTTTTCTTCATCTTTTTCAATGTTTTGTTTAACTTTTGATATTTCTATATTTTCTTTTTCTATTTTCAGCATAATTAGTTTTACTTTTTTAGAAGCAGCTATAATTTCAGGCTCTAAATATTTTAGTTCTTTTTGCAAAATTTCTATATCGTCAGCTGCGTTCTGCAATCTTTCTAATCCAACTTCGTACCGACGTTTTGCAAGAATTATTTCTCTGTTATGAAATAATACATTATATATTACTATAATATTGTTTTAAAACTATTAACTTACAATCGTTTTTTACTCAAAACATCTTTAAAAGTGTTGATCATTTCTAAGTAAGAAGTTGGCGTTACATAAGTTCGACGTTGTAATTTAGCATTAAACTCTACAGACAGATTTATAGTTGTTATATGAAATTGTTGACACATTTTAATACTAACATTGCGTTCATGATCTGTTAGTTCAACGTCACTTAAAAAACTTTTAGCCACAGCTATTAAAGCATCCGATGGCCAAGTCTAATATGAAATAAAAAAATGTATTGCAATTAAATTGTTATTCATTTACTTATAAGGTATAATGAATAAATATTAAACAATAACATTTTCAAAGGAACATCATTTTAATGTGTATAGCCAAGGTGTAAAACGCCCAACTTTGTTATTTACCTGAAACCAGTCAATAGTGCAACACTGCACAAGTGATGGAAATTGTCTTATTCTTGTTCTAAGGCCATTGCCAATTGGACTAAATGCCAACGACACGTGCAGTTGGTCTCGCACAGTTTGAACAAATAAATTAAATAACCCGGTTAAGCTACCATCAGTCTAATAAACCATAGTATTTTTATTATACATTCATTATTTAAATACTCAATAATTGTTAATTACTTGTAAAGTTTTGTCACGTTGTTTATCTAGTTCACGCATTTTATCACAGATCTCTATTTTTTCATCCATTACAAATAGATTAGGTACTTCTCCTGAATTTAGTAAATTGTTTATGTCTTCAACCATTCCTTCATTTTTTATCTATATCAAAATTGTTTTTTTTTTTTAAATATGTATATCCGTATTATATTTTATTATAATTTATTTACTTCTGAATCCGTAAACAAGAATATAACATTTTGATCAAACGCAAGAGTAGCTTGTTTAAATATATTTTTCAAATCCTCGTGCCATTCATTTACTCCATATAATCGAGTTAGTTTTATCTAAGTACAAAATATTATATTTCAACGATGAAGAAGTAATTAATTTTTGTTTTTAATACCTGAAATAGTTCGTATTGAGAAATATGTGCAGCTAGTCTTGTTAACGACTGGCGACCTGATCCTCCTAAACCAATAAGTAAAGCATGCCCTCTTGGCTGATTCATGATACGACAAATCCGGGATAAATGTTCGAGAGCGAATCTAAAAAGCACTAAATGCATAGGTTTTTTGCTCATTTGATTAAATTCACTAAGAAATTCTTCAACTGTCAATCGGAGACTCTCTAAATCACGGATTTCTTTATAATTTCTATCTTGGGAATGTGGATTAGAAAAGTCACAATAAATTAACTGTCGCAATTCATTTTGAGTTACCTAATTATTTATAAAAATATTATTGTTTAATTCGTTAATTGAAAATAAAAAAAAAGATTTGTTAATATTTTACTATTTTGTTATCCGTCGTGATAAGATGAATGAACATTTGATTTAGGTCTTCGTCTAGGAATTCTTTACATACAAAACGTAAATTATCGAAAAACCATCCACGGTCAGATTCATCAACTAAACGGTCATAGTATACTCTAAGTATTTCATGTACCCAAAGGCGTTTCATGGAAATTACATCGGTAATAGTGTCAGGAACAGAGAACATAATTCCCTAATGAAAAATAAATTGTATTAAATTTAAAATAAAAACGTTTGATACCTTTGATTTAAATATAATCATCCTTACATCGATTATACACGTATACGTCATATAGGTACATGTATAGGAATATAAATTAGGATATACCTACATTTTACTTAACTAGTAATTATTTAATACATTTTTTTGTTTCAGTTATTTAAATAATGTTTGGACTATATTTACTTGTATGACTTTAGAAAAATCTCTTAAATTGAATAAGTAATGTGATTTAGCTGGAGTTGGCATTAAATATCCAATGCTCTTTTTATGTACCTCTAATGTTGAATTGATTAACTGATCAACAGATGAATCAAACTGTTTGCGAAAACCTCTGTACGATAGATAAAAATTAGATAAATAAAAAAAATTATAACGTCTTTTTTTTACGATTACTAAACTTGTTTTCTAAATGCCAAAATAAAATTTTGCTAAAAATTGAAACCATTGTGATATCATCGAATGAGTTTGTCACGATTATGTTAAAATGACGACTAAACCTAGGAGTCACGGTATTTCCTGATGATGGAGGCCCCATCGCACATAATATTAGGACGTCTTGAAGGTGTATAGCTTCTAATTCTTTACGGTCGTACCATGGAAATTTGTCCATACATTGGCGCAACAGCTCGATAGGCGGCTGAGCCCCATAGTACTCCTTTAGTGGCATACTCAAATCATCGATAAATATTATGCACTTGGTTCCGATCGGAGGTCCGAACAGACCACGTCTTCTCTTAACAAGTTTGCTCATAATTATGTCCTGTGTAATATTTGAGGAAGTCTGAGCGGAAAAATTAATACACGACGAGCTGTTAAATTCCTTGTCAATTTTCGTAAAAATGTAATTCTGTAACCGAAAAAATGTAAATATTATTTTTGATTTGATAGCTGCAAGGACATGTGAGTTCCATCATAGTTCCACCATACCATAGTGTAAGCCGATTTTCCTGTTCCAGTTTTACCTACCATCAGCATTGGTTTATTATTTTCTAATAACAATGCCATTAGTGCATGGTTTCTAATTGTATCTACTGTTGGAACTATAATTTCATTGAATGGAATGTCTTTCGGTATCGGTGGTTCATCGTCTATATAATCTGTCCATAGTTTCCATTCTCCTTTGCCTTTTTTGTTTATAACATAACTGTAGTCGAAAACTAATCCGTCTTTGGGAATTACATTCGTATATGGTTTATCTGGTGACGGACATAGTTCAAGTGGTATATTTAATGCATACGCGACTTTTTTGGGAAATTTATTTTCTAACAATGCTCGAAACAGGAGATTGAATTTAATTCGGCTGTTTGTGTCTAATGCAGCTCCCATTGACCATATACAAGAAAAGAAGCATATACACTGTAGAAAAATAAAGTTAGATACAATGATAGTAATTATATTAGTATGGAAACAAAATTTATTTTACTTCTATTTGCGATCTCATATCAATCTGTGAGATTGTTTTTAAATGTTCTTCGTCATAGTATGGTTTAAAATAAGTATCACAAATATTTGTTAGTGATCTAACCAAGTTCATATCACTAGTAGGAAACACTTCCTATAGTATAATAAATTAAAATCACAAACAGTTTTTTTACTAATTCTATTATTCTATTATATAATATGTTATTATATACGTTAATATTACAACGTCTTAACATGAATAATATTGACCGAGTGAACCGTATGATATGTTTATGTAACGCCTCTTTGTGTTTCGGTGGTAAGTAAGAGGACAATTGGTTTATCCACGAAGTCACTAAACACTCCCAGCCTAATGAAACTGGTTCCATGTAAATCATACCACACCTTGAAACCTTAAACAATAGAATATAATATGTTAATATTTATGGTATAAAATAATAAAAAATTGTAACAAATTCAAGTTGGTATCCTCAATTACCGTGGCCGGCGATGCAACATCCAAGTCCATAGGTTCGAAGATCAAATTAGTTGTGTTAGCAAGTTGTATAATTTCTCCTGATATTAAACATAATTTTTTGTTATCATCCAACACGGTATTCATACTTTCAATCCAAATAGCGTCTACTGGACCATCAAAAATCAACCATTTTCTATCGAGGTTAGTTGAAGAAGCAAATTTTCTGAACCCAACAGCTAAAATTCCGTCCGACCATTCGTGTGATGTTAGATCAAACTGACCATAAAGTTGACCCAATGTTATAGACTTTGGGTTTATTACCATAATTTCGACTTTATGTTCATTCATTAATTTCTTTTATTAAAATAAACATAATTTATTACAAGATGCCATTATAATATAAGTTTCAAATTGATGCAAGTGTTCTATATAGTGATAATTAATTTATAAATTATACATTAAAAATCATGAAATTGTATGTTTATGTTTAGCCATTTTTTTTTGTCATTGTTCCTAGTTTATTGATAGACATTTTTATTCTTGCTTTTATATTTTATTTTATTTATATGAAACGTTAGGATAAATGACAATAATTTATCATTCTATTATGTTTCACTCATTGGATGACATAAGCTCCAAAATGAGATGAGAAAAAAAAGTTGTATCATACGAAAACCCCAAAAATCGTATCATACGAAAGCGTCCAAATCTTGACACGGTTAATATATATTAAATAACTGATAGTAATTTGAGAATTATAGGTATATTATCTTTTAACAATTTATTATTGACAATTTTTTATAGGATCGACATTTTTAAAATAACTACTTATATAAAATATTAATAAAATATGTCATTTTTGCACCTTTAACGCTTCTGTCATTTGTTGGGTATAACAGGTATATAATATTAGATTGGAGCTTATGTCCTACAAATTTTGGCGCATATGATATGATTGAAATGTCATTTTTGTAACTTTGGCGCTTTCGTCATATAGCCGTTTCACAAATCGTCGTCATTGTGGTTTTTTACTTTTTAGTCATTATATTATACATTTTTAATTTCCAACGAAGTAGAATGTTTTTTTTTTCAAAATGTTGGTGTATTCAATTATTGGACAAAAAGTTTATTGCTTACAAACAAATGAGGATTATATGTGTAGAGTACCTAGTGCACTAATATTTCAAAAAGTTTTATCTGAAGTTTGAATTCCTATTAATTCATATTTAAATATCTGGACATTTGAGTAGGTTTAAGTAAAAAACTGATGTTTGCTGATCCGACTTTATGATTAAAATTTACGATTTATAACTTATGAGTGTTGTGAAAATATTTAAACTATTAAAAATGTTACACAAAGCTCAAGAAGATAAGAAGTAGAGTATTGGGAACGCGTCTATACTCTTGGATAGTTGAATCTATATACTTTCATTCGGTGCGTCGTTATGCATTTATTGACTGGCACAAAGAGACAGGGCTATTTATGAATTTTATTACACAAGTATGTCAGATTAAAAAAAAAGAACTGAAGGTTAATACGGTTAATATGAATATGCTCACATTGGTTTCAATAATTTTTAATGCACCACTGAGTACTTTATAGGCTGATGTTTTACCACTAAACGGCAAACCCACAATCATAAATCCATGTCTAACGATCATCATTTCATATATTTGTTGAATTTTTTCAACAAAGAACGGAGTACATTGTAGATTCATTATTTTACAGTGTTCTTCTATAGCGGCGTTGAGAATTTTATAATCTGGTGTTGGCAATTCAATTCCAGGGAACAAATCTGAAGTTAAACCCTATAAGTACCGATGTTATTATCGTTAATTAGGTGAATAGTGAATGGGTAATTGTATTGTGCGTAGAATAACCCAGATTACTTTAAATAATGGGATATCATGTTTAAGAAACTTTGGTAAATTAACGTCATTGATAGAACGCAACATGAGTATATTTTCATCTTCTTCGGGGTATTTCAGTTTTAGATTGCCGGCTGCTGTCAGCACAGTTTTAACCGCTCTCATTCCTGTGTAGTATGTATCTTAAGTAATTATAAATTTTAGTTTTATGTACCTTTTAGTTAACCGTAATCATAATGGTTTTGTGACGATAGCTGTTCGGAACATAATTTATACGTTGCTACGATTTTTACCGACAACGAACGAGCTAAACTAAACCCTTGGGAATACAAAACTATTTCAGATATCAAGGCATAATCGGGTACCATCATCGCTACTGAACGAAATAAAGCCTGAAAACCAAAATTATATTTTATTTAAATATATTAAAACAGTTTTTGATAGACCATAGATAATATTTTAACAGATACGTAAATTAAAAAGAAATATTATTTAAAGATAAAGATTAACAAAAAAAAAAATCGTTTTATATTTTTCAATTACTTTTAAATTATCCGGTAGCTCTGAACGTCCGGCATAACCAGGGTTCATAGTTATAAATATAGCACATGTATTATCCAATGTTAAATTTGACCCTTCAAAAAATATCTTGATCAATCCAGCCTGTATACCTCGTTGAATAGTCAATATTTGTTGTGCAACTACTGATAAGACTTCTAAATCTATGCGATTGAATTCGTCAAAACATGCCCATGCGCCACACGACAATAAACCCTATAAACAATAAACGCCTGTTAGAACGGTAGCAAGAGGTCAGCAGAACCTATTCAAATTATGTAACTTTGAAAAATTTCCCAAGACCAATGTAGTCCATACTATCTGAGCAATTGAAAACGACACATTGTTTAGCTATTGCTTTTGCCAAGTCTTTAGTAGTTTCTGTTTTACCGGTTCCAGCCGGTCCTTCAGGCGCACCTCCCAAATTTAATTGAAGAGCGCAAAACAGTGTTCGATAACAACGGTCAGTGAGTGGAGTAATAACCAATCTTGCCGAATTACCTAGGTATTCGTAACCGTAATTCAATGATGCATTTATCATAGAAGTAAATAAATTCTCGTCCTGAAAATAAAAAAAAATTGATACAATTTGTTATTGTCAGCATACATTTTTATTTACGATCCAATAATATCGCAATTGGCTGATCCATCCAAAATCATTTGTTTTACGAATATTTTTGTTTGCCAAGTCATCAACAACATCTCTGGCATGGACGTCGATTACAATCAACGCTCCTGTAATAGTGTGAATAATTTATTTAGAGATCATATTTTATAAGTTTCAGTTCAATAAAACCTTATACCTAACGTTAATCGCGTTTGAACTGACAATACACCTCGAACCAATTTAACAATTTTATCGATCTGCCTATTACATTTATTCAAATATACCGAAAGACCATCAGGATGTTGTTTGATTGCTTGTGTCATCTCGACGGTCCAATATGTACATGAAACAGCTAAGACAGCTTGTCCGGGCCATTGTACTACCCATTCATGCCTGACGGTATTCTGATAAGCTAACAAAGCCTTCCCGATTACTGCACGTACCGTAGTTTTCATTGATAGTTCTAAGTCTAATAGCCATTTCTCAACTTGACCTCTAGCTTTGGCTGTATTAATGGTTATTGATAAATTTACGATTTCTGCTTCACTAGATACCATAGATATAACATCCAGTTTTTCAGTAAAAATAAGTGTAGCTATTCCTTCAAAACATTTCTTTAAATGTGGCTGCACTCTCTTCGGGTCTTTGGTTTCCGATATGATTTCAAGAAGTTCGTCATTTGATAAAAAAAATAATCTTGGAAAATAAAGTCGTTTGGTCTCGAGATAATTATTTAAACCTTTTTGCACCAAATCTAATAGCATATAACTTTTTTTTAAATTGTGTAAGATGTTTTCTATATTAACTGTTTGTAAAATATTCATTGATTTATTAATATCTTTCATCAAGTCTCTCCACATCTGAAAAATAAATTTGATGGTTTCAAACTTTAACTATATTGGTATTTTAATTTTTAATATATTATAAAGAAAACATAACCACCATTTTAGAGTTTTGCGTTGATTCAGTCACTTGCAAAAAATTTCTTTTTAGATTTAAACATTATGAAGTTTTAAAAATTGATCTTCTTTAATGCAATTAATGTAAAACAATAGGTAAATAATGTAAAAAAATTAATAAGGTATTTTTCAATTAAAAACAATCAAGGAAAAGAAATTCATAAGATATGTTACGTACCTATCAATATAGGTATTAACTATGTACAACGTAAGGCACGTTTCTAGTAGTATTGACGATATAGCTAATAAGGCAATTAGTATATTATAGCATGCTTAGATCATTGCAAAAACATAGTATAAAACAATTAAGCTATACAAGCGTCGTCACACGTATCTCCTCGGGAAAGCTAAACACCCATACGAAGGATACGAGTCGACCAGCATACCAAGTACGAGACCAGGACTCTGTCTCATGACCGAATTTTGCCACTACTATGACCACCCACTCCAAAGGACTCGATCATATATA
>WHPZ01585348.1:1817-28223 GCA_016617965.1 Macrosiphum rosae
TAAGGATTACAAATTTAAAACAAAGGTTCTCATAAATAGTTCATACTGTAACCAAAAAATCTAAAAAATATATGAACACAGTTATTTTTTACAAACATTTTAAATTCAAATTTGGAAGATATCACTTAATAAAAAACCTAGAATAACTATTTTAGTTATTTTGGTGTGATTGTATAATATTATTTGTGGGTACTTGAAACTTCTAAAGTATACTACTATATATCTATGATAGTATCAGGGTTTGTTGATGGTGTATAACGCGTTTTAAGTACCTAATGGATATTGTGATATGATTAATTTGGAATTTATTATAAGTACCTATTTTAGGCAATTTTTTTTAATATCATGGATAAGTATATAATATGTCTTATACCTAGACTGACACACCGTCTCCGCTCAGAATCGTTTTTCTTATACTTATATGATATTATATCATTGAATTCAAATTTAATACCATCCATTATACAGTGACCCACTTGTAACCTACTGTACAGCAAAGCGACACCCACTTGCCCACCTTTTTTTAAATACATTTTTGTAAAGTATGGAGTATATTCAAAACATTATTTACAAATACATCCTTGATTGCATGGTAGAATGATGCTAATAATGTGATTGAGGACACCCTGTACAGCACATCCACTTTTCTCCAGTTGGATATTCACATACATTTTTACTTAATAGTTTTATATTGCATTAATATTGTTTTTTATGTAAGAAATATTTTATTTTTTTTGTTTGGTTTAGATCCCAAAAATATAAGCTGGCGCAGAGAAGATATTAATGCAGTATCACCATTGTTAGAAGCATACCAAACATCTTTAGAAGAGAAAGATGTTACTATTGAAAGCTACAAAAATGAACTTGCTCGATTTTCTTCTAGAAGTAGAGAAATTGCTGCAGAAAATGAAAATCTTTATCAACAGCTTGAAGAAGCAAATGAAAAAGTACTAATTTAATTAATTAATGTTATTAAATATATTGTATATCGTTTTTATTTTATCTTGATTATTTTTAAAGGTCGAAGTCACATATGGAGAATGGAAATCAGTGGAGTCCGAAGTAGCAATGCTAAAAGAACATAATGAGTTATTGGTCAGGCAAGCCAAATTACATCAAGCGAAGTTACAAGATTTACTTCGTTCATACCAGTCAAGAGGTAAAGTTTGTTTTTAGTGTTATCATTTTTAAATGTTGTACAAAAAACTTTTTTATATTTAAAAACAATGGACAAGAGAAGCTTAACTGCTTAAATGATCCAACTAATGTAAGTAAGTATACTATAGAAAATAAAATAGGGTAAATTCAGACATATGGTGGGTTTCTGGACATAACCATGTTTTAGTAGTTAAATTATAACTTTTGATTAAATGTTTGATAAAAGTTAAAAACTGATATCTATGTTAACATCTATTATAACCACATTAAAACTTGTTAAAACAATATTTTTCGATAACATTGTAATCACCACAACATGAGATGGAGGTAAAATATTCTATTTTTATATTTTCAAATTAACAAACTTATAATTGTACCACAACCAATAAATAAGACATTTTTGAATGCGGTTTTTGGTAATCTTCATAGGCATAGTGTGGTTCATTAATAAAGGGGGGTTATAGCCTATTATGTTTCTGTACACATTTATTTTTAAAATGTAACAAAAAAAAATGTACGGGATTGGGGCTAAACAAAATTCTAGGGGAGCTATAGCCCCATTAGATCCCCCCACATATTCTACTTGCATAGAAATCCGCTATAGACTTGTTTAATTTTTCTTAATTATTACAAATTTATGTGGCCTTTGGACAACAATATTTTCACTGAAGAAATAAATTAATTTAAAATTACACAAAATTTAGTTCATTAATTATTAATGTTTGTTTGAAAATTAAAAAATAATTGAATGGATTTTTTTTCAATTGATTTAATTTTTTTTTTAAGTATTAATATTGTCTGAAGTCAGCCATTGTCATACTATAACATCCGTTTCAAATAAAAACTAATATATGTCCACTGTCCAAAGTCATCCAAATTTGATGATCACTCTGCACAAAATTTGCACTAAGCACTTTTAAAAAAAAGAGGTAACTTGAATGAACTTAATGATTATTCTTCTCTTATATGATTTCAACATACTTAAGAATGTGGTATATATTTTTAATTATTTTAGAAACAATATAATATTGAGGTTGAAATAAAAAAAAAATGTTCAAATCTGTCCAGGGTTACCACATTTTACAGTAACTAAATTAACATATTGTGTTATGTAAAATCATAATAAATTCATTTTAATTTTACTGTTAAATGAATTACATTTAATATAAGCTTACAATTTAACAAATTATTATGATTAAAGTATAAAATAAAGTATAATAGCCATAAATATAAAATCTAAAATCTATTTTTAAATAATATAGGTACATAATATACAATATATTAAATAAGTTCCTTGCATAGGTACTAGTATTTAAGTTTTAAATATAAAATAGTTTGTTGAGATTATTTTTAATTTTTCTGTGTTTTTTTGCCTTTGGGTCTTGAACTGTTATTGGTGTCCTGTGTTACAGTTGCTCTTTTTTTTGGAACTGGCATAAGTACATTTATATGTTCAATTATTGATTTGTAAACATTATTTAATGAATCTAATTTTTTAAACAATTTACTTGATACAAATACTTCTGGATCACAATTTTCCATTTGTACACATAAATTATACAAAAATGTCCCTTTATAAAAATGTTCTATACGACACTGATCAAATGGAAAGTCCAGCAATGAGTTGAGAATCATAAAAAAATAAACACAACTCTGAAATTGTGCAAATGAGTGAATAATTTTGTAATATAAATGCTTGTTATTATAATATTGACTAACTTGAAAATAATTTGATAACACACTCATAGCTTCTAAACAATCTTCTTTATTCACTTTAGTAATATTTTCTTCTATAACACTTTTGCCATTATTATCTTCAGTTTTTTTGTTTTTCGGGTCAATTTCAATTTTTTTTATGACATTAAATATTATTGCACATACAATTAAGGCATGCATGTGTTTGGATTTAATATTATTGGTATGTACTGCCCAGTAAATTAAAATCAAAACAAATAACTCCATATCTTTTGGAACACCATCAAGTTTTTTTATACCAACTAAATTTAAAATTATATTTTTGCGGTATACTATTTCACTCTTATTTAAATCATTTAACGGTACATAAGGATTAGTTATATATGGTTTTATTTTGTATTGACCTATATTAAGTCCATTTTTTCTTCCTAAAGTGGGAATCGATTCACCTTTTCCAAACAATAATCCAATTATTCTTTCCATAATTTTAAAGGAAATTTCATAGTAAGGTACTTTCTCATAATCTTCAATTTGTACTTTAAAAAATATTTTTTTTAATGTTACGATAGTCATAACTTCAGCATTTACAGTACCTCTACGATAGTTATACTCTAACCAAGGAGGTAGTATACTTTTTCCGTTTGGTTTTAAATGTCTTAATCGATCTGTATATGCGCTCATCTTTTTATATTGAAGAATGAATGATAAGTATTTGCTATTCATATTTTTATAGTCGTTTATGATGTTGTTTATTTGATTTTTGATATAGTTACTATTGCGAGATAAATTATAAGTCATATTTGATACAGCTGATTTTATATCATGTTGTTTTCTAAGCCATTCTGTAATTCGTTTAAGTTTCAATCCACAGTTGAAACACCCTGGGTTTATTCGTAAAAGCGAAGAAAATGTGTCTTGTCTTATGTAATCATTACCTAATAGTGCAGCCACTAAAGGTAAATAGTCAAGATTTAAACCACCAAATTCACTCAGTAATTTTTCAACTTTATATACCTGACAATTCATTACATTTATATTAGAATCTAAATCAAGGATAATCTTGTCCAATGGTATATACGGTACTGTATTTATATAAAAATCAGAATCACGACTTATAACAGGACAATCTAATAACTTAGCCAATGCCACGATCTCCGAATCAGCTTCAAAATCACAATTTATATGTGGTATGTCCATATCATTAAGAATGTCAAATATAACATCACTACCAAACATTGGCATACATTCAGCAGACTTCATTGGTTGGCCGTAAGATTGTATTCTCTGGCTCATTCGACTCATGATTGTTTCTATTTTCCGCTGTTCATAGGCACCATCAAATACAAAAATTGGTGTTACATTGCATCTCGTTAACAAGTTAATAAAATCAGTATAAACCTTGGCTAAAACATCATAATCTCCACCGAAAGCGCTTGTTTGGCCTTCATACAACCTGTATAGAAAATTTGTTAAAGCATAACCATCTATTATAACTAAAGTGTCTTTGAGTTGTAGATTTTCAAAATATTGAGTTGAATTACGATTTATAAATGATGTCAAACCGGGAATACCCATTTTAACAAAAGAAAAAAAAGATTACTTACAATTTTAAGTATACATTAAAATGAAAAAGTTAACAACTGTACAAGTATCAACAGTACATTGTGAACAACATTGAATTTGAAAAACAACCGAACTACCGAACACAAACTGAACTACCGACTATTATACAACAACTGAGTACTCTAAACTCTGAAGCAGTGAAGACGTGAAGTACAAAAACAAAACAATAGATTAATATTTATTATTTTGTCACGATTATTCTTTATAATCGTGTATTTACTATTTTGTTGACTTATCTAATAAGTGATAACGGTCGTAACATCATATCAGAATATTACACTAAATTCGATACTAACATTTCTAACACAATAGTATTCTGTGCTAACATCTAATTGGTGACCAAATGGATATTGGCAGAAGCTCTGAATCCCGAAGGGTATCTGAAAAAATATAAACAAACCTCTTAGATTATATTATATTTTTGGAAAATAATGTGTTCTTATCCAAAAACCAAAGTATTGCACATTTGCACTATTTCTTTGAAAATATTTAAAACAAATCATTTATTTTTGGTTAAAATTTAAAAAATTAAACTGTTTCCATTTTAGACATGATGGGTGAAAATATGGAGGGGGTGGAATGGTGGACTGTGGACGCCATACATTTCCTATTTTTTTTTTAAGTTAATTCGATATTGTAGTGCTTCAACCCTCCCAAATCCTAACAACTAAATTTACACATTACACCTATGTTAGACATCAACTTCACAATAGTTTAAAAAAGTATAATTACGCTCAAAATCTAAAAAAAATTTTCCCATCACTGTTATAAATTATAAAAAATAAATAAATACTCATTTACAGATATCTATATATTTATATAAATATATAATCGTACATAGCCACAAAGGTACGATATTTTATAAATTTATTTAAATTTAGCCATTTTTTAGATACCTACCTACAACTGGTACAGGCGAGTATACTCAGGATTTATTTTATTGACTTTAATCAATATTGAATTTTACTAGTTCTTACTTGTTTGTTTTATTATCCCTGTTGTGTCCGCCCGTCCGTTAGTTATCGCATTATACATAACTACGATTGTTAATATTAAGATGATTACTTATTATATAGCCATATAGGTAATTTAAGATAGATTTATGATTCATACTACCCAAAATATACCACCAAAATATTAATGTTTCCAAATTCTGTTTAAATTATACATATTTGGAATTATAGTTTATTGTGTTGTATTAAAATTTAAAATACATTTATAGAAACCGGGAATTTGGAATGCTCACTGAGTGAGCTTTTCTAACTTGTTCCTACTTTCCAAATTATTAAGAAAAGTTCTTCTAGAAACTTTCTAGTTTCTCTAGAAAAATGTTTCTACTTTTGACCTAAACTACCATCTAAGTCAAATTTTCTACTTTGATTAAATCACTTTTAATTTTTAAGATTTTATCATATATTCTGCTCAATAACGTAATTATAGACACAAAAAAAAATGTAACTTACGATTCTAAAACCAATAAAATTGTTCCTCTCCTAATATACAATTTAAAGTTTGTTACGTTGTGTGACTGATAATACAGATGAGTATGGATAATAAGTTACCTACTATTATAATTACACCTGGCATTGAAACGGGAGCTGGAAAAGTACATTTGTTCCAATTATACAAACAATATTTATAATTTGTAATGACTTGTGTAAGACTATTCTTAAATCTTATATTTTATATTTTAGTTACTGAATTAAATGGCGAACGAGACCATCTAGCTGAGAAATATGAGAATGCCCGTATAGAGCTTCTTCATTTGCAAGGTCGTGTGTCCTCATTAGCTGGAGACTTGAATCGCATGAAAACTGAAGATGATAATAAAATTCCAATTGCTGTACACACTTCTGCCGTGAACGAGTGTCGGAGGTATACTTAAGTATTTTTTCTTACTCTTGTATCTACGCCAACAATATTTTTTAAAATAATTCATTTACTATCAAAATAAATCGATGTCGACGGTTCGATTATTGACTTTAGGTACTTTACTTTAATACTAACGGTTAAAATATAAACCAACGTTTAATGACTGTTTGTATGAATGTTATATAAACTTATAAACATGGAATTTATATTAATACTTTTGTAGACTTTTCGAAGAACTCAAATGTCGTTACGATGACGAACGCGATACGTTGATGCGAAGGTTGATAACTTTTGAAGAGGAAAGGCCTACACTCGACATCAGGATCGTTACTCTGACCACCGAATTAAATCAACAGCGGTCCATCAACAAAGCTTTGGATTTACAGTGCTCGTAAGACTCATTTTATAATTGTGTGTTTATGTCAAATATATTATATACAGCTACATCATAACGGTACCTACAACGACCCGATGGTTACGATGTATGCATATAACTACAGGGTCTTAATAAACTATAAACGATAGTAGGGGAACTCGATATGTGCGAATTTAATATAACATCATCGTAAATGAACATGATAATATATTGCGTGAGCGTCCCATTTTAAACGTCAACACCCCGTCCAAAGTTGAACAATTTTTTTTGTAGGTATTTCTATATAAATATAAAATATTATGATAATTTAATATTATAATATTATGTGTGATGTGAATGTATAAATATGTTTAAAAAAAACACCGTATAAGAACATGATTTCGACCTCTGAAAAATCTATGCCTTTATACGCAGGACGCGTCATGTTAAACATGATACTCTAATACTCTATAGTCTATAATATATATATACGCGCCCGCCGGGGGTTATCCGACATCCGACTATCGAAGTGGTTACGATTTATGATTCAAATATCATACTACATAACTATGAACACATGAATGCATAATGTTATGATTTGCATATAACTAAACATTTGTTGACTGTTGTTATTCGTGTTAATACATGTATTTTTTATCTATATATTGATCGGAAAAACAATTACGCTTAACCATTTTTCGCGTAGGTATATAGTTTTAAGTTGTAGAAACTAGAAAGTATATACCTTATTAATAATAATAAGTTATTATTCATATAATAATATCACAACTATACGTTAGCGAAACGTGAGGATTATTCAAATGGGTTTTTCATTTATTTTATCCTATTTGGATTTTTAAGCTTTGCTTTACGGGATATTTGTAAACTATAGCCATTGGGCATTTTGATATATAGATTCATCTTATGAGTTATGACGTGCGTATTCGACATGTATTATTATGAAGTATCTATGAATACGCATTTCGTTTATCGTTTGCAGGCAGTTAAAAGCGAAATGTGACGCGTTGGAGAAACACCTGTTCGATTGTGAGTCTGAGAAGAACACCAACAAGAAACAGTTGGCGGATGCCATGGTGTTCCTGCGAGAAACCATCAACGAACAGGAGGCGCTGTTGCGTCGCGCGGCCGGCGAAGGCCGGAATGACGCATCGGCCGCTGTGTTGAGCGCCTCCATAAGCGCCCGGGTGAAGGCCCTCACCGAACACCTGAAGGTATTACTTATGTGGTATTATTTTCGCCCGTCAACGTCGAAGGGATATCGTTTGATTTATATACAATATTTAATGTAATAATATAGTTAATAGGTAGTACAATACCAATAAGGGGGGACGGAGTGGCCGAGCGGACTAAGGCGTCGGTTGCGACGTGCACCGACGCCGGTTCGATCCCGGCTACAGGTGGCATTTTTCTTCGGGCAGTCACGGTATACAGTATAGGTATATCGGTAGTATATAGGTATACCTAAGTAAATTTGCGATCCGGGTCAACGTATGTCCGATATACTTAGTATAATAGTGTATAGCAATATATTGCTCACTATTTATTGCCTTTTAGGTCTATTTTCAATCTTATTTTTCAATTCCTACGCTAACATAATAACATGGTGACTCCGGACAAAATTTCACACGTTTACCCTATATTGTATATCAACAACTTGAAGTGGCATAAATAGTAAATTATTTAATGTTACCGTTATACTTATCATTATAGGTAAACCTATATTGTGAACGTTGATGATTGTTTACTTTTATGACTACGCAGATCATATATTTTGATGTACCTACCTATATAAATATATTATACTTATGTGTGATATGTCATGAGACAAAAGGTTTATAAACAATTAAAAGAATTATTTTTTGTTGTCCCTTAATGACACTTCATCTTTTGCCCACTTTACCCACCAGATTTTTACATCACTGACGACGATTGTATTGTGTTACAGTGCGTCGAACAAGGTGCGCATCAGGAAGTGAACCGTTTGAGCGGCCGCCTGTACGAACAGTCTGCTGAGCTGGAAAGAATGAAAAAGACGTACGAGAATGAGATCCACGCACTGAACAACGCCCTTCTCCAGAAGCAGAGCGTTATAGATTCGATGGACGCAAACCTGGAGAGATAGCAATGGTGCCCATGCGCCGCTTTTTCTTCGTCGTGGTGCCGTAGTCTTAGTCAGTACATATTAAGAAGGGTATAAATAGAGGTTGTAATAATATTGGAAATCCAAATAATAACTAAAATAATATCTATAATATATAGCTTTATAAAAAGACTTTTAATCAAAAAAAAAAATGTAACTTAACCTCAAAGAATTAAAGTGTGTTCGTATGAAATATGTATTTTAAGTATAATATGTTATAATATGTATTATTATTACTATAACTATTATTATTATTATTATTATTAATTTATTATTATAACATTTTCGTTATGTAGTTGTAGGATTTTCAGAAAATACTTCACGAGAAGACGGATACGATAACAATTTGGTTATTCTATTGGTATTTATTATTATATGTACAACATATCTATACGATAATTAAAAGTATTTACATTAATAAAAATAAAAATAAAAATAGTAAATATAATTCATCATTATTATATAAAAATTGTTTATTACATTTTACGGGGTTATTTGACTAGGAAGAATAATGATGTCATATCGACGTATCATAATATTATGACGTTTAATGTATACTGAGCGTATCACTGAGATCTGACAATTTTATAGAGAAAAAATACGTATGAATATTATATGTCAGTTCCCCGAGGTACACTCGGCGTATCATAGTCGTCCGGATATCTCGCGGTGTGGTATTAAATAATATTATGTGCACCGCATGATTTAAAAAGAAAACTGGGCGCTGGTAACGTATATTGGCTCACGAATACTTATGATCAAACCTACAAAATATCGATGGTTACACGGCAAAAGGGTCTAACTATAAGCTACACTTAGGCACCAAGTAAAAATGCTTATACTATTGTATTGAGAAAAATGTGTTTCTTCCCATGCACGAGTGCGATATTAGGTACTGACTATTTTTGTCTGTTTAAAAAATGGGTCTAAACGAAAATAATATAAGGAATAAACGACAAGCACAATTTTTTGGAGGACAAGCGCCAGCTTACTACAGCATAATATGAGGAAACAAAATAAATGGATATGCCAGGGATGCAACGTAATAGTAACATGCATATACCAATATGGTTCAAATAATAAAAAAGTTCACAAAATGTACACGAAATAAAAACCGTGAAATGTTAAAAAAAAGGGGGAAAGTGTATCAAAATCATTAAACAAATGCATTAAAATATCAAATATGCACGTAAATATTCATCAAAAATGTATATTTTCATAACTGACGTACAAATAAAAAAGGTATTTTACCAAAAAATCCGAATTTCCTAGTAAAAAAAAAAATACTTAACTGCTGATAATATTAAAAAAAATGTATTAAAATCAAAACATCTATTTTGATCCTCTTGAAAACTAGGAAACGTGTCACTATTTTACTCTTTGTCGTGTAACAGTTATTATTAATATAATATTATGACAATTGCGATCATACTCGGACCAGCCTATTACATGATTAAAATGGTAGTTATTGAAAAGTAGTATTAAAGGTCAATAATAATCACAACATAATATTGTAATATTACTCGCATGAAAACTATTATAGCGCTCCCACGCAGCTACACTGCTCGCGAAACCGGAAAATCAAAAATATTTTTAATGTCGCCAGCTGATGGTGCACTGCCGCCGAACTTGTTTGGTAAGTAATTAATTATCGGTATGATCTTTTTTTTTGTTTTGTTGATCGGTGGCAGGACAGTTTCTTGCAATATTATATTTCATATTATTTGTATGCGTTATCATCATCATCATCATCATTATATATTATTATATTTTATTTTCTATCGTTATTATTATTATATTATTATTGCTATTATTATTATTATTTTATTATTTTATTATTATTTTTATTATTATTATTGTTGTCATATTTGTTTTAGAACACAGAATATCGTTGTCCACTACGATTTCGTCTTGATCCTCGTCAACGTGCCACCCGCGGCCGACCTGTTCGCCGACGACATGGACCGGCCGATCTGCCGGGACGTGGAACGGTCGTCCTTGATGAGCTTGCCGGTGCGGCTGGTTGTCCGGATGATCACCTCGTCCAGCAACGACGACTCCTCGCCCGAACTGGCCCTATTCGGCGGTCGGTTCTTGGTCCGCGCCGCCGACGTGGGCCTGCCCGCGCCCGCCGCAGCTGACTCTTCCGGGTCGCTCTTGGTCGCCTTGACTGGCCCGTGTCTGCCCGACGACGGTGCCCTGGGTGGCCGTCCGCGCTCGTCGTAATCCACGGTCCGGCCCTCGCCGTGACGCGGGGCCCACGGCGCCAGCACGGATACCGACCGGGACAAAGTGCGCTTCTGAGCACCTCCGAACGCATCGTTGCGCGACGACAGCTCCTCGCGGCTCGCGGCTCGCCTGCTCTTCGCTCCGAACACAGACTGGTGCAGCTGTCGCGATTCTGGTATTTCTCCTACTGTACGTCGTCACCATCCGTTCAAAACACACAAACACAATAATATTATATTTACATACGAGAACGAGATCATGACATTAAGACGACGTCACATCTGTCTTATACACATTGGACAACATGTAGAAAATTTGAGTTCAGTAGTTCCAAATTTATGATGTATCTAATATGAAGGTAAATATTATTGACCTATTAAGTTATGATAATTTTTAAATTTCAATATTTTACACACTCAAAATTTGTCTATAAATTAAAATATCGTAAAATACAAACGAGAGAACACATATAATATTTTTACCTTTATGTTTGATAGTAAGACGTTTTACTCTAATATTTAAGCTAACAACACAAATTTTAAACTACTGACCTTAAGAACATTATTTGTATTTTATCTTATGTTTATTACGATATTTTTATTTTTAAGCACGTCATAAATATGTAAAATATAAAAATCTTATATTCATTTCTCGTTTAAAAATATTAATATTGCTGTAAAAATCATATAATGAAAGAAAATACAGATAATTTTCTTATTTTTAAGTTTCATCTCCCCCCCTACTAAACCATTTGTAGCTTTAACATAATATAATATATCTAAATCTAATAACAAAGTATCATTTAATAATAGGACCAGCCCAACACATTGCCGAGATTGGTATTAACTATTATTATTCATTATGATATCTGAAAACTGTACAACAGTGGCGTACGAACAGTAGCCTAATTACAACGCCGTATGATCTCAATTTTATGATTAATATTATATTGTGTTAAAAATATTATTTTATTTTTTTTTAAGTGACACCGGAAAGCAAAACCGAACTACCAATTTGGGACATTTGGGTACGAGTTGCTTAAAAAGTATTTATTACAGATCATAAACGGCAAAACTGAGAGTGCTTAAGCCACCTATTTTTTCTGTTAATATTGTAATCACTTATGACGTATACACGATTACCGACTTCACCCCCTCTCAATTCAATCAATGATCCTATTGTATTTGCTTTATACTGTTCTCGTTAATTCATCCGTTATCGATGCATGAAGTACAAACTAAATCAACACAAATGGCATACATCACGAGGGTGGTAATTCAGTGTACGTACCTGTGGTTGCGTGAAGATAGACCGTGGACTTATGCGATTTTTGACTACTGTCGCCCTCGGTCGTGCTGCCCGCCGAACTATCAATCAGTGAGTGTCTCTTGTCGGCAGCCAGCCTGGGTGACTGGTCCATGTCCAGTGAGTTGAGGTTTCCCACGCTGTGGTACGACCGGGTCGTCCCCTTCGAATTGTTCCGATCGTTCACCCTGTGCACCCTGATCTCGTCATCGTTTTCGCTTCCCGACGTGAACGTCTTCGATCTCTGAATCATAACATGTACACGAAAAAAATTAACTCCTGGTCACTATTATATATAGATAATATTGCGGCTCATAACATGTGCCAGCGTGTGATTTATGTGTGTGACGTATGTGTATGATTTGCGGAACAGCATACCTTGTTTTTCTTGCCGAATCTGTCCAACGACTTGAACCACGCGTTGTTTCCGGTCGGTTTCGGGGTTTTGCTCGGAGACGACATCCTTCTATTTCCGGACACATGATTCCCCTGTTTGTTCTGCCGAAAATAAGTAAAAAGTTAAGGATTTATATTAGAACTATATACGAACTAATATTAGGAGTGTAAGTTATTGACTTATAAATATACCTATACGAAGACTAACGGAATAATTTCAAATTTTTAACTCATTTAATCCAAATAAAATAAATAAAAGAATAGTGAATGTCAGAATGTCATATTTTAAAACGACAGTTTCACTAAAAATAAATGTTTACCAATTACTATACATTTTTATTACTAGGTATACCAAGAAATGAATACCTGTTTAAATATTAGCTGTTTATAATATGCACAAATACATGAGTGTACCATAAATGTCTAACAGGTTTTAAATAACTTTTGTTACTTGTTAGGTATTAAATGTTTTTAAGTTTTTTTTTTTTATATATCTATTAAATATCTATTTTGGAAACTTGATTTTAAGAAAAATTTAAGTGAACAAAACTTTTATGTATTGAAACTAATAAAAACGTTGTATATGCCCGTGTTTGTGTTACTAAATAATAATTAGGCTTAATTATAGTTACAACTTACAAGGTTATTGGCTGTTAGTGCCATAAATGCGATACTCAACAGTTGAGGCTGTCGGTACCGTTGTTAAAATAGAGGCAAAGTACCGAATACAATAAGCAATTAAAGTAGGTACCTCTCTTTTTTTTTGGAAGGAAAATTAACAGTGTAGGAAAACGGTATTTGTAATTTTTGGAGGTAACTCGTCTCGCCCTTCACGTTGATACATTTAAGGGTAAGCTAGTGTTAGCCTTAAAAATAATCATCCTGTATAATAAACCGTTTTGTCACTCAATATTCGAAGCACTCTGTATGTACTTGAGGTACCTACCTAATCGCATCTTTATATTTATGGTTATAATACGTAAAACACACTCACTCACACACATACACACACTTTATATAATATTATGTATTTGTGCGTTGATAACAGCTTACACTCAGCGTACACTAATAAATATATAACAATAATGATAATAATAAATACTAATATGTATATAGTGTATACATCTATACATGATGTCGGTCATGCTATAGGTGTATATAATGTGTATATATTACATAGGTTTAGTCATATATTTATAAACGCACACCACACACGACTGCTCGTACAGCTCGATCAATTTTTTTTATTTTCTCTATATAATAATAATAGTACATTACATTAACCCAACCGCATTTGACCCTGGGGAATATAATTCAATATAATATAACTTCGTGGTTTCGCATTAAACCGCTTACAAACCAAAAATGGCAATACTATTCCGCGACGTTTCTACACGATTTTTAATTGTTATAGATATATTCTGCAATACGATATATGTGTGCAGGCGACGGAATAATATTTTATATTCCATCCGAAATAATATGATATTCTCTTCGGCAGTTCGGCTATGTTTATCTCACGAATAATAATCATGGTTGCCATTATACTGTTACATATAGAAAACTCTTCTCGCCGAGTCAAATATATTTTTCGTTAATTCGAAATACCTATTGTAATATATGGGATATACCAAATAAGACATTCTTATTTTGAAATATTTACATAATATGCGTCGGTCGTTGCATAATCATAATAATATTATAATATGCCTACATATATATTTATTACCACCGCTCGCAGTGTAACTCGTATCATTATTATTAGGTATCGATCGATTTCGATTTTAACGGTATTATTACAATTCGCAGATCGTCCCGGTATATAGAGAGCCCCCGGGAATGAAAACAACGTTTTTCGGTGACCATCTGCGCTGCGGTATAAGCGGTATATGAAATATCATCTACTGATTTTTGTGGTATTACGTGAATCGCGCGGGATCACTATATAATGTGTGTGTGTGTGTGTGTGTGTGTGTGTGCAATATTTGCAACGAGCGAGGCCAAGGATGGACAAGGATATAGTCATATAGACAACACAGGCGTGGAGCACCGGATGGCCGTCGTGTGCGCATATATGGACATCCAGGTTAGATTGCAGCTCGAATATAATATAAGCGCGTGGAGAAAGCACTATATTAATTGTGACGGGAGTTTCGATCGGCGGAAACGTATTATATTATTATATTATTACCTATATTGTAATTTATAACGCACACTTCTTCTGCGCACGCGGGCGCGATCGGCCACTGGCAGTGGCGGCATGACGTGCGATGGATACGCTCGGCCCTACCCCCGAAAACGATGAAAATTGATAATAATATTATGTAATATATTATATTATTATAATTCGAAAAAACGGTACCTACACACACGTCTTATATCTATTTCTATATATTATAAATAATGTATACCCAATATTATATATTTATATTAAATTATGCGCGCAACGACGACGAATTCGATCTGCCGCGGTTATTATATATTTTTGAATAAAATACAATTGCATTAGGTAAATTATAGTATATTACTATCACCGCCAGCAGTGATATAATATTATGTATTTTCAATTCATTTATAATTATGTAGCTGAAGTATGGCAGGCATGAGAGGTATAGGCACATTAATTACACCATATATACCGTTTATAATAATATATATACCTATCCATAAATAATTGTGCAATAATTACTGCGGCAGCGGTGGAACTAGAACGAGATTTTTTCATTATGGGGGAACAATAAAGGCCTGCTCTAAGCTTAATTACGGAAGTCTTCAGGGTTAATTGAAAGCGAGCCGTGCCGTCGTGCCGAGAATATTTCTCCCCATTTGTTATATTACATAGCTGAGTATTAGGCTTAATATATTGCTCGACAGTAGGTAAAGGCTTGTAAGTCACTCGACTTGGTAATTATCCCTAAATCTCTCCTTCTCTCTCTCTCTCTCTCTATATATATATATATATATATATATATTATATAATAGAAGTAATAGTCAAGAAGTAAGGAGCTATGGAGACGTTTGGTTTGGCCACTTTAAATTACGGTTTGGCACCTGCTCGTAAAGTTTCCTCACTGGTCGATCGATCGAATCGGCATTTTTATCTTTGCGATGATATAATAATACTGTGATTGTAATACAACACACACCGCACTAAGTATATATTATATAGTTACTATCATTTAATACGTCATAATAAAGCGTTATATAGGTACCTCGGAGAAAGGATTATAGCGATAATATAGCGAAATACTACGTGACAAACCAGTTTTCGGGTGTTGACCATTATGGTTCGCATCCAAATAAAGACGTACACGACATTATAATATACCATCTATCTAGCTATTTATATATATATACAGTGTGGGTATTGCATAACTTTAGTTGGTTTATATATTGTATTGAAAACGAAGATTTCCTCTACACGCGTTTCCCGTTAATATTTTTGACACTATAGGTTTGAATGGTCAATCGCTGAACTTTGTTTAACTGTACAAAGTGGGCTCACCGTGGATAAAAAATAATTAATATTGACACCTCACTCGATAACAACAACGAGGAGGCGTTTACCTATGTATATAAACGAGTAGGTATACATTTTATTCATAATAATATTTAGCCCATAGGCACCGAAAATGTCTTGAAAACGAAATATATTTAGTTAATGCCGTCTGCAGTCAACAACAAAATATTATATAGGTACTCGGTACCTACATCAGTACATACGTTTAAATGTCGAATGACAGTACGAATACCATGGATATTAATATTATTTTAAAGCGTGGATACATACCAATTGTAATGGTTTAAATAAACACATGTAATAGTATAGGACATAGGTGCATTTACGTATTTCGAAATATTTTTATGGTGATAATAATATGTTAACAGTGAAGTGTTTACGTTTTTAACCCACAATTAAGTGCTAAAATCGTTTGCTAGTACTTTTGAAAACTTGCGGTACCTACACCTTATTTCTTAACTTTCACGCCATCTGACCGTCCAAGGAGGCGGTCGGATGGAGAATGGAGAATATTATAATCATACAGGAACCCATGTGATGTGTTTCTACAAATTACATGATAATTACCTTAGAAATTATACCGAACGAGTATGCTCGTATACGTTGAATCATTGAACGATATTATACCTACCTACCTACCACCTATATTTATTTGTACCATGTTATATTATACTCTCTCTTAACCCAGACAGACTTAACTTATGAAACCAAAATAAACATCACCTAGATTCTGGAATATGATATTAGAATAGTGTGATCGAATGATATCAAATCATACTTATTCTACTGATTTTGATTATCAAACGTGTATCATTCCCACCTCCCAAAACAAAAAAAAAAAAAAAAAACTAGAAAAAATCTTTTAGGTGAACTGAGAAAATATATAATTAGAATATTTAAATAATACAAATTGGATAAATTTAATGCTAGATAATAGTATAAGGATAATCACCAATGCTATGATATATAATCATTTATCAGCATGTGGTCACTGCACGTGCGGCCACAAGAGGTTCATAGTTATTGGTTAGGTGTTTACAATTAACACCAGTTTACCATTAGGATACCCCATTGTTCTAAACGTCACATAATATGTATAAATTATGAAAGTCTTAAATGAACAATACCAACCAAAATAATTTTAGGAGTGTAAAAAAACAAAAAAAAATGGTTATTTTTTTTGCTACCATTATTTTTAAGAATAGTTAACTTCTTTCTCATTTCTATGAAAAAAAACTTACAAAAAACTCCCAGAGAAAAAATTTTAATATTATCTCGTGACAGAATTATGGATAATTTTTTTTTATTTATTTATTTCAGCACTACTAGTAAAAACTATGATAGTTCGACAATTAAAATAATAATGGATATAATATAACAATAATATATAAATACAAAACAAATAATGTGTAAAGTGTAATACGTTTAAATCATAAGTTATTACTACTGTAAACGACATTTTTATGCTCCAGTAATATTTTATTACTAATTTTAATATGTTTTATACACAGCTTACACCGTAGTCGAAGTTGAATCCTGAAAATTAATGGACGACATGCGTACCTATACAAATCATTTTACTACAACCAATAAGGGAATAATTAAGGTATTTATATATTATTATATATACGGTATACCTATTAAACATGAAACGATGATTAATTATCCAGACAATAACGAACCAGCTAATTACATAAATAATGTTTCTGATAAAAAAAATATATACCTATCTAAGATTTATGTTGTGCAACGTACGAAAAAAATTACTACGAAACGCTCTTGAAAATATTTTTAGGTTTTTAGATTGTACCATAAATTTTAGATGTAATGCTTAAGTGTCGATGTAATATTTAAGCAGTTCCGGCAGCGTCGTCGATGCCACAAAAAAAAAAAAATAAAAGATTGTAAGATAAATAAGCGTTTTCTGTGACGGATAAAAGTGATGGACATAATATTATATTGGTGTGACGTCCTTCTAAATCAACGAATAAAATGTAAATTAAAAATAAAATATATGTTTCCTCGTTTTGTCACTACCTATATGATGTCCTATACGGTATAATCAAGGTTATAACTAATATTTTTAACTCATTGAGTTTATATTGAAAAATGTAAGTTAAGCTTAAAGTTCAAGTAATTTTATTTTATTTAAGTGGTAAAAGATACGAGTTAGCTTAATAGAAAAAAAGCTGGTTAGTTAATTTAGTTAAAAATCAGTCATTTTTTTTTTGGCTGGGTATTTACGATAATATATTATTATATGTTTAATCCATGGCAAAGCATAATTAGCATATTTTTTAAAGTATATAATAAATTAATAAACTATGGACAAATAATACATTTAAGAGGACGTGATACCCGCATGGGTTGTCTCCGTCTTACAATTGCGTAACTTACCAAATTCTACTAATAACTGAAATTATAGTTTATTTACAGGTTAATTTTTGAGAGTTCGAGGACCATGAGATCAACATCTCTTTAATTCCGAACTGGGTTATCTGGTAGTGTTATTGTTGTAAGATATGAAACTAATGTTTCTTGGTGAGATTGCAGTTTTATTACAGTTTTAAATAATAACTCATATTTTTTTATAATATTCATTTTTTTATGATATTTTTTATTCACAACATATTATCGGGGAAAATAATTTAACTCGATAAGTTATAATAATTTACTTAAAAAAAAGTATCTATCGCGATATGTTATTTAGTTGAAAGCAACTATAACTTTATAACTCGTTAATGCCCAGCCTCGCAGCCTCGCCTATAATAAATGTTAATTGTTATGCATGTTGTTGCAGTAGGATGACATCGTTGCATCTATACCAAGTCTAACTTTTTAGTTACCTACCTATATATCGGATTCGTATTTTAATTTTATCGTAGGTATACATACATATTTTGTTTCTCCTAATACAGTAATAACTATTAACTAGATAACCTATAGATTGTGCAACGCTGCAGTAATAACAATTATACAATGGCAAACATTATAATATATTATATGTGTGTGTATTAATATAATGTGTTGGCGACGAGGTTTCAACCATACCCATTGAACGTGTTTACAAAAGAGGAGTTCGTACGTTTCGAAAGGTTTCGTAATTTTGTCCGTTTTTCCAATAACATTTTTAATCGGCGTAGGCGTGGGATTGTGGGAAATTACGAAAAACAAAAAAAAGTGATTTTAATGAAACGGCGTAGTATTATACTTAAAAGTCCGACGAAAAAAGTTAGACGAAAAAAAGTCCACGAATAAAAGTCTGGGAAAAATTGATGTTTATATTACACACTAAATCGCCATGTAAAAATACAGTAAAAATTAAAAATATTACATAAATTATGACATAATAAAAGTCGGGTAAAAATGTATATTTATATTTGGTTTTAAAATGATCTCCTTGCAAAAAAAATACATATAATATTATGACATTACACACCAAATATTACTTTACTCTATTAAAAATATATCTTTAACCCGCGTGTCCTAATATTGTTTTCAAATTGAGTTCAAAACTCTTCAACACCTAACTCAGAGTTTTTAATGCGTTTGCCAAACGTTTGGGGTCTCATATGTTTTTGAATGGTTTTCGATTTTTTATCCTGTGATACTTAGTGCAATATTTACCCTATCGGCTCCAACCTCAAGTTTAATTTTGGGAATTAGCACCAATATCGTTGAATATGCAACTTGAATAATGGCCACCAAGTGTGTGAAGCGATTATTCCACGATTCACATTTATTATTAGTTCTGTGTTCATTATTGAAAGTTGCTTCAAAGACGAACCATTTACATATTATGTGATGAAGAAGTAATTTAATAATTCATTCACTTTATAGGGATATTTGTTTGTTTTAAAAACTCCTTTGCCTCGTAAGACCGTTTAAGGGGAAGGAATGCCAGACCATCAATCATAGAACAAAAATGACGAAATTTGTCATTATTCATATACGTTGTTTGTCTACATGTGTATACGCTGTTACATGTTCAACTATGCCTTATGTGACACGTAAATTGACTATGCATATGGACAAGGAGTTTCTGGATTTTATAACCTTTCGGCTACAACCGCGGACCTTCTTTTATGCATATGGACAGTAATAATATAATATGAACATAATATGGTTAGACCTAAGTAAAGATTGGGTGTAATACATTTTTGTAATTTACGACTTCCCAATTAAAGAGATAATAAATAACATATAATATGGTTAGATCCTGAAAGATAATTAAAGATTAGGTGACTCAACTTAATAATTTTTGAATTTGGGACTTTTATTTCAGGTGCTGTTTTTTGTAGCCGCACTTTTTTTTGCCGGATTTTTCGTTCGGGGATTCAGACGGCGGTGAGCTAGTTTTTTCACATTCCCCGTCGTTTGTTTTTCTTAAAAAAAAACCAGCTAACGTGCATGACCATGTGAAGTGTTGACGGAATAATAATAGGGGAAAACGTTAATGAACAAGTCAATTAGACTAATCTAGGCTTAACCTACGGCGCCATATCGTTAAATTGTTATTAACAGCTAATGCGCGCCCACGCTCGATAGTTTTATAAAAATAAAAAAAAAAACATCTCAAAAATACGCCTATCTATTCTGTGTGTATTATATGATTTTATTTTTTTTGTCAGTCATCGATATTATTCGAACATTTTGATAGCTCTGGTTTTTCGTAAAATATTTAAATGTTTAACGTGGTAATCAATAATACGCATTGACGAAATGTAATAAAATAAAATGGTATATGGTATCGAACACTTTCGGAGCCGTTAAAAAGTGACTAATCGACTCGTAATAGGACATTACGGGACGGCGAGGACGAGAATGTTAAATTTGACCGAATTTGGTACTCGTCTGCGGAACGAGCGTGTCCGGAAAATTCCGTCATCGAATAACGGACTTCGGTCGCACGATGATATAATATGCGTCATAATCGAAAAAAAACAAGACCTAGGCGGCCATCGATGTTCGAAAACGTTATAATATGTACAAGGGACAAAATGGTGTAAAACGTTTCCACACACCTATAATGTTATAACTATATTATGCAGCCATAGGTATATTTACAGGAAATGTAGGACGTTTCCCCTTGTGCCTTCCCTAAACGCCGATTAATTGGACTTTTCCCCTGGATAATTTCCCTTTGGACAAAAAATTAAAAGTAAAAATATTAAACAGTAATATACAATGCAAATCAATATAAAAGTGCAAATGATTAAATTAATACCCTAACTAATATTTGTATAAGTATGGTTAAATAATACTTAATAGTATTACTATAATTGTTAATACAGAATATACTTATATAAATATTAAAACAATATTAAACAATAATTAATAACAATTTACAAAATATGCAAATGAATAAATGTAGGTACTGTTTACGAGATTTTTTTATTAAATAATTGTTAAATTAATATATAAATATAACTCAATAATACTTTTACATAATTTTGGTTTACCAATCAGTGCCTATTTAATTGGGTAATAAATCAACGTGAATGATAATAGTCGATATATTATGATCATCATATATTTCGGATAAAACCAATGAACCTCTATGTTCCAACCTATTTATTATGTGTAAAAAAATGTATATTGATTCAGGGAGGGAAATGTCTGAGCCCATGGGGGGAACGTCCAGTATCGCTAAAACCTTCGGGGGGTGTGGGAACGTATTTAAGTATATATTGGTATGTATATATTATATAGATCACAGAATAGATTGGCAGATTGCTAAAATGTTTATTGTTTACTAATATTATTGGAATAGTGGAATGTTTGAAACAGTCATTTGCCACAGCCTTTGTGGTTTGAGAGTACCTACCTACTATATTAAACACAACGTGTGTTTGAAATTTGAATGAATAATATTATATTTGTATAAAAGTATATAAATATTTTGTTGTCGATAATGCCGAAGTGCATAAACATAATATTATTATGTTATATTAACAGTATTTTAAATATTTTTATTTATTGTAATACCCAACTATATGTATCATATTCTGTAGTGTGATACGCCAAATATATATGCAGTACTTATATTATTCTAAAACGTTATTTGGTTCGATAACGGACTTGCTGAAACTTCGAGAAAGGTTGTACAATTAATGTGTTCAAATTTCGTACTAAATACTGTGTTGACACTTTTTGGAAGCGATATTTTTTTGAATTTGGGAGGGGGTACTGGGGAAACATTTTTACAAACTTAACCAAGTAACTCGAATAGTCGAATAATATTTTCGGAACCAGATTCGTACAAATGTTGGTTTTAGACGTATAAATTGAGTAATAAATATTGACTAAAATTAAAATTACAAAAACAGAACGTTCGGGGGNGTGTAGAGAGGTTTACTGAAGTTTGACACTATATCCTCCACAACGACGAGTATTATATAAGTATAAGTATTTGCGGGTATTTTTAAATTTTTTATAGGTTTTTAATAAAACTTTTTATAGAACAAGTAGCGACTCTAATTTACAGCTATTGACGGTGTTGTTTATTATTACTTTATCGCAAAGACTGCGCAAGACGACAATAATCTTAAGTTATAGGTACTGCTGCATCGTTACTTTATCGATGTATGGCTTTGATCGTTGTTATGTGTACTTACGTTGTCGGTACCGGTGAACACGTTGTAACGTTTGCGCAAAGATGACGTGTAAGACTCGGGATCGGACGAGTTGTACTGAGCTTTAGCGGCCGACGATGGCCGCTTGTTCTCCTTGGACGCGGACGAACCGCCGGTGAACAGCATCTTGAACTTGTCCAGCCTGGAACGTTTTTTGGCCGGTTTGTCGGCGCCGTACACGGAAGCTGAGCGCGGCGGCGCGTTGACGACTGTCACGTTGTTCCGGGAAACGATGTTCGGCATGCCGGACGAGGTCCGGGACGTCGGCGGTCGGCCGCGGCTGCCGTCCGACGGCCGGACAGCGGTGTCGCGGTGATGATGGTCGTGGTGGACGGCGGTGTCACGGTGGACGGCGGCGTCACGGTGATGATGATCGTGGTGGTCGGCATCGACATCGTCCTCGTGGTCGTCATGGTCATCTTCACCGTCGCCGGACAGCCTGGGCGTCCTCCGGGCGAACCGGTGTTCCGTGACGATCTTTCGCTCGAAGTATCTGTCACCACCGCCGAGCGTCTCGTTCTTCTTGTATACCGTCGCGTACGTGTCCGGCGCCGGATCCGGAGGAGTTCGCACGCGCACCGTCGCCCCCGACCCCGTCCGCTGTGGTCTGACCACCACGGTTGCCGCTCGTTTCTGCAGCCTCGATTCGAGCGCGTCCCGCCTGTGGCTGAGATCGTCGTATGACGTCCACGTGTCGTCCATGCCGCCGGCCGAGCGATACTGTTGTCGTTGTCGTTGCGGTGGTGGCGGTCGGTCAGCTGCCGCCGCCGTGTCGTCCGGTAGGTGGACGATGGTGGGCGACGACGTGGCCGTGTACGAAAACGGTTCGTTGCCGTTGTGCGCGTGGGCAAAGTCTGGCGACGACGACGGCGGCGGCGGCGGCGGCGGTTGCAGCGGTGGCGACGGTTGACGGGCGAGTTCGGCCGCCGCCGCCTGTTGTTGTTGCTGGTGCTGTAGTTTCCGGACAATCCGGTCGACCTTGTGGCCGCGGACCGGGCGCGGTGGGGACGCGCCGCTGTAGCCCAACGGGCCGCCGACCGTAAACTTGAAGTACTCGTCCCGCGGTGACGACTCGATGATGGGAGACAGCTGTTTTTTCGCCCTGATCGGCGCCGGAGGTGGTGACGGGCCCGTCACCACGCGCGGCGTGGACGGTTCCGAGGACCGATCGGCCCCCGATTGCGTCCTCCGCGGGGGTGGCTCGGACGCGGCCACCGCCATCGGACGCTTTTTGATCTTCGTCTTGATCCGCTGGATGGTGCCGAACAACGATATCGAACGTTTTGCGTCGCCGCCGTCGCCGGACGCCAGCGGCTTGTCCCGGTCACCCGCATCGCTGACGCTCCTCGTCAACTTTCCGCCGCCCGACGATGCCGTCGACCGTCGTTTCGGCGGTGCCTCCGCGGTCGTCAGGTCCGTTGACGAACGATACTGTTGACCGCCTTGCCGCTGCTCTTCCCACGTCGGCTGCTCCCTCTTCCTGATCCGGTTCTTCGGCCTGTCCAACGACATGTACGAAGACAGTTTACCTGTGTACACAACCCAACATAAATTAAAACGTGTTCATTATGCGAATATTCGTGTCACAAAAATATAAAAATTGTTTGAGAAATATTTTTAAACTATATTATACTACTTTTTTACCCGGAAGTATTTCAGCTCTTCCGTAAAAGAATAAAATATATAAATATTCAAAGAACTTACAGACTACAGTCGATTTTTTTTTTAATTTTCAAATCCTTTAAAGGATATTCTACTTTTTTTCTACATTTTTATTTTACTATTCACTCATAATGCTTTTCATACCGACCGAAACTGAAGGATTATTGAGGTTGTTTACTCTTTCCGTTTCTGTACAGTTTCGATTATATCTATTACATGTATAAAATATAAGTAAAACCCCATTCGAAATGTTTGTTCAGTCTCGGCAGTAAGCTTAACACAAACAATATTAGGTACCCACAAAGTAAATAACATAACAAAACCATTCAACGTACAACAAATGTTTATGTTTTTAATATAATTTTCAAATTTAGCTTTGTAAAAAAAAATTTCTATATTTCTATCAACTGTAATATTACTGATGAATATGTTTGATAGTAAAATTACTAAGCAGATACTGATTGAGAGGTGTGATATATATCCTAACTCCAGAATATTGGTTACTATATGAGTTAAAAAAACTCAGAAATTCTTATATTATACACAAATAATATGTTTTATATTTAAGTAGGATGCATACTATGTCAAGTTATAGATTTATTGATAATTAATTATTTACTGTAAGATAATTTAAATTTATTCAACTGGAAAATTGTTTTTACGAAAGTATTTTATTAAGTTTTTACGATGAAAAAGTTTTACAATTTATTTTAACGATGTTGAAAACAAATTAAAACATATTTTTCTTTACTTTTTTTTTTTGTTCAAAGAGAATTAATTTAATTTTATAATATTTGCTTAAATACTTTTAGTTTTTGAGTGCACGAAAATTCATTTTTTATTAATGCAGAAAAAAAATATTTTTACTTACATAATTTAAATTGTGTTGAAGAATTTTGCTTTAACTACAAACTTCGTAGTAACCAATTAATAACTAAAATAAAGTTATCAAAAGTAAATTAAAAAAAAATGTTTCCAAATCTAGTTCTAAACTGAATTTATATACTATTTTCTCCCGATATATAAATCTATTATTTCATGAAGGATATACTATTTTTTTTATATTATTTATACTTATTTTAGTTTTTTGTTGTACTGGAATATTCTCGGAATAACCCGAGTCAAAACAATAGTAAGAGTATTTTAAGCTCATAAATTAATATTATTATTGCCCGATGGTATTTTTGAACAATGCACACAATAGGCATAATATGTTAATCTTACACACTGTTAGAATTGTTCACTCGAGCATCTAAGAAATCAGTAACATTTTAAATTATATCAGTGATGGGAACATTTATTATTTTTATTTTAGGATCTTTATTAAGGCGATGCATTTTAAATATTATAATAATACTCAAGTTTATCCAACAGTTATTATACTTATACCTACCAAGTTTACTTGACATGCATAACATACATGTTCAAAAGGGGTTTGGTATTGTACACTTCTATGACGTTCGAAACTAAACGGTCGAAATTACCTTCAGAATTCCATTTTTTCGAGTCTGTCCCTCCAAAGCTGGTCTTCCGCTGAAGGGACCCTCCATCTGGTTTGCTCCTCTGCTGTCTTCTCGGCGGTACATCCGAGTGCAGAGAGGCCACGCTGTCTGCCTGCTTGAGTACGCGGTCGGCTTCCAACGCAAGTTCACGCTTAGACGCTTTGATCTTTTCCCTGCGAACTGGCGTGGGCACCAAGTGGCCTTCGCCATCTCCAGCTAAAGCTTCCACAATACTTGCTGCATCCGAGTTACCTTATAAGTCATAAACAAACAAAATAAGTCAAGAAACGATA